>JAVJHY011516672.1:0-12400 GCA_035593235.1 Phascolosoma agassizii | reverse complement strand
CGCCCGACGATCCGTCTAATCGATTGTCGGCTTACCGGAAACCTTGATGTAATTACGAGAACATTGCAGGAACAGTCGTTCGTCGAGCGCCATATGAATGTACCCATCAGGGCCTATTGCGTCGCACTGAGAGAACGGAGGGGAATATGACAACCAGTCACGACATCCTAGCCCGCGTCGATGAAATTCTGCCGGGTATTGCTGCACGTAACGACGAGGCTGACCGAGAAGGACAGATCCAGGACGAAACCGTGCAGGAATTTATCGATGCGGAAATTCTCGCCACGCTTGCTCCGAAAGCCTATGGCGGATTGGAACTCGATATACAGACGTTTTCTGAGATCGTGCAGCGCGTGAGCACCGCGTCGCCCTCAGCCGGATGGGTCTGTTCCTTCCTAATGGGGGCGTCATGGCGCCTGCTTATCTTTCCTCGTGAGGGACAGGAAGAAATCTTCGGCGGGCGCAACTATGTGCTCGGTGCAGGCGCGGCTGCACCAATATTTGACGTAACGAAAGTCGACGATGGCTTTTTGCTCACCGGGCGGACTGCTTGGAATTCAGGATCTTCCGCGGCCCGTTGGTTCCAAATGAACGGACTATTGAAAGTAGACGACAAACCACCAACGCTGATGATGTTCGCAATGCCACGCGAAGACGTGACTATACTCGATACTTGGCACATCCTCGGGATGAAGGGAACTGCCAGCCGCGATCTCGTCGTCGAAAATGTTTTCGTGCCCAATCGGCGTGCCGCACCCTTTAAGGGTGCGCTAAACGGCGAGTCCGAGGGGCATCGGCTTCACAACAATTCTATGTACCATATTCCGTTCGTGCCTTTTGCAATGTGCGAAGTCGTACCGGTTGTCGTTGGCACGCATCGCGGCGCCTCAGGCGCGCTGGTTGACCGCACCCGCGAACGCATGGGAACGCTCTCAGGTACCAAGGCAATCGACAAGGTCGCGGCGCAGATACGCATGGCGCAAGGTATTGCGCGCTCCGACATGGCCGAACAGATGCTAAGCGCAATGATCGATCGAATAACGTCGAATGTGTCTGATACCGCCAAGCTGATAAACCGTGCCGAGATCAAATTGCAGGCGGCAATGATTTCTGATTTCTGCCTCAATAGCGTCAATGAGATGGCTCGCAGCGTGGGCGGTGACGCCTTCCGAAACGAAGCTGCGTTTCAGCGCTATTTCCGCGATATCAATACGGTTTCGCGCCACGCGTTTCTAGATCCTGATACAGCGGGCGAAAGCGTTGGCAAGGTGACATTGGGACTGCCGGTCTCCGATCCGATGATCTGAGCTAACGAGGATGGGCGCCACGCCGCCATGTCGAACTCGTCGACGCGCTTCCACATTGTGGCTCCCGATCATTCGTTCTCCGTACGCACTCTTTCAAGGGCTGAGCCGACAAGATTTCATCGGTACGGATGCTTTCGACGCGCTTATGGAATTACTTTCCATCTCGGAAGCGAGGCGTTTTCTTACCATGCGAGATTTACCGATCAAGAAACAAGAAAAGCGCTTACGAACTTGGATTTTCTGAGCCGCAGAATTCTACGCGGTTCTTGCGGGCGAAGATTGGTATGTCGCCGCAGGTTTTAGGAGAGTCGCTGGATATGTGACGGTTCCCGCCGTTTGTTCATACCCTATGACCGCTGTTAGCCGGGTAGCGCCCGACGATCCGTCTAATCGAGTGTCGGCTTACCGGAAACCTTGATGCAATTTCGAGAACATCGCAGGAACAGACGTTCGTCTAGCGCCATATGAATGCTCGCTTTGTACCCTAAGCGGGCATTGGATTGGTTCCGGGACACTCGCGATAAAATATGTTCAATAACAAGTTAGTGCTCTTCGGCGAAGCCCAGGTTACCTCCCAGCATTTCTATCAGGTCAGGGGCAGTCACTGCGGGTCCAGTGGTCAGGAAAAGGACTTCCTTTAAACCGTATTTAGGAAACCGGCCCAGCATATGTTTAACCATGACCGATTGTTTTTGCAGGGGTTTAGACACGCTCGCATATTCCTCGAGATATTCAATTGCGCTGTCCAGAACCGAGGCATCTCCGACCGGCCCGTGACCGGGTATCACGACATCGATATCATAGCCATTCTTGATTGTCTCGATGGATTCTATCCAGACTTCCGGGTAATTCAGCCCTCCTGCGATGTAGGCATGGTACTTGTAATATATCTGGTCACCGCCGATATAGGTTTTTAGCTCAGGGATATAGTAGGCGGTGGCATTAATAGTCTCTGCGGGCTGCAGATCAATCACCTCGATCTCATGACCTGAAAAATCAAACGTATTACCGACGAGTGGCTGAATATCAAATAAAGACTTTGGCAGATGCTCGGGAAAGTCCTCGGTCCACCTTAATAGTCTCGCCCGAAACTCGAGCCGTATTTCGTCAAGAATTAGCTGCCTTGCATACACCTTTGCGTCGGGATACTGCTGCAACAACTCAACCGCACCCCAGACATGATCCGGGTGTCCGTGAGTAATCAAAATGGATGTCAGCTTCCTGCCCGAGCCCTTGATTATAGACAGCACAGCCTGCGCATCCGGCCGTAAAAACTGGGCGTCGATAACCAGGGCCTCATCAGCAGTCATCAGGATCGAAGAATTGGCCTCTGGCATAAGCTTGCCGTGATAGGTTTCAATTTCCAGGTCCGCGGCAAAGAGGGATGTGGACAGAGCCACCAGCGAGCCCATGAGCAGGTTGGAAATAATTGATCTTTTGAGAGTAGTGTTGATCACATTGATCTCCTTGAGAATCGTTTTCCACAATCGCTGAGGTTGAGGTGCAGCATATATTCGGCGCACACACGCTGATCTAAACGGGTCGTACGCGCGTGCTGTTGTTCGAAGGGAGTATGAGGCGGCCAGAGAACGCGAGCTTGCCTGAGGCGGCATGAACTTTTGACCGTGCCGTCGCTTGGGAACGCTTAGGCCAGTACGTAGCGGTAGTTTTCACTCGCTACCCTGCGTGCCAGTCGTGTATTCATCAGCACCTCTCCGCCTGCGCTCGCGACAAGCGAGTCCCATCGCGTACGCGTCGAGCCTCCCAACTTATCAACGATGTCGAATACGCGCTGCAGATGGTGGACGATATCGACAGAATCCCTGCGGCGATGTCGCACGCCGCGGCACTCAAACTCGAACCACCCGAGCGAGGGATGCGTAGTACCGGCTTCCTCCGGGTCCTGGACAAGGGTGCCGTTGGCGGCATCGGGGCGTTCGTCACACGATCGGTTGTAGCTTTGCACCATGCCGGCGAATTCGGCGCCGAAATCCTCGAAGAAATACGCGATAACGGGGATAAGCGTTTCAGGTAATGCATCATTCGGTAAAAAATCGGGCGCGAGATCGGGAAACTCGCCGTCGGCGAATCCATTCAGAAACATGCGCTCGGTCCAGCGGAACACGTTCGGTGCCCGGTTCTTCATGTGTGTCGATGGGTAGGGGTCGCGCCCGAGATGGGCAAAGAAAGGTGCTATGAGTCCGAAATCCGGCAGCGAAGGCCGACCGCCCATGAGATACGGATAGTGGAAAAAGTGCTCGTTCAAGAGATCCAGCAGCGCTTCGTACGACGCCTCCATGCTCGGGATCGTCTCCTCGATAACTCCCAGTTCGAGTAATTTACCGCTGAATTGCGCCATCGCGGGCGCTGCGGCCGCGAGCCGGCTTTCGGCGCTCTTCGCCATTGACGTTGCGCGCCCGAATAGTGCTTCGACGAATGGTCGTTGGTGATCGAGATACGTCCACCGGTAATGCAGTCCGAGCTTCCACATCGACTCCGAACAAAAACATCCTAGCAGCCATGCGACGGCGTGTTGGAGCGGGGCCTCTGGAATCATCCTGGGTTCAGGGATCTCTCGTTCGAAATGCAGAATCTGATCCGTCGAGTCCTGGATCAGCGTGCCTTCCGTCAGCTCGGCCACGGGAATCGCGAAATGTCCGATCAGCGGGACAATTTCGTTCCCGTAGCGAGGGTTCGCCGGGAACATCTCACGGTAATCGATCCCTTTCTTGATCAGATACGATCGCGACTTGCCGGTGTAAAGGCTTCCGGGAACACCCCACAAAAGCACGTTCTCATGCGTCTTCTCGGTCGTTTTGAACATGGACTTGCTCCTTCAAGGAAGTTCGCAGCTTGGCAGATAATTTCGCACAGTTGGGTAATGAACGATTTCGCGCCCCGATATCACCGACGCGGAGAGGCCCAAGCGGCGGTCAAAAACGACGCATCAACCGATCCCCGCCGCGTATTTCAGGCTTTCGCCCATCGACCACCGATACAGGAATTCGAATCGCACGTCATCGTCGTCCTGCAGCGAGCGCAGATAACCAAACGTGGCGGCCCGCTTGGCGGGATCCGTCTCCTCGTTGCGCTTTTTGTTCTCGACGGTGATGGCCTGAATGTACTCCCAGTTTGTCTGCCGCCGTTGACGGTCGTAAACATCGAGTAGCGCATCGTCCTTTCCGTCACGCCATACGGAGACGAACTTCTCCGCGAGATTGATGGCGTCGTGGATGCCGCAGTTCAAACCTTGCCCGCCCATCGGATTGTTCAGGTGCGCGGCATCACCTGCTAACAGTACCCGGTTCTTACGATAGGTCTTAGCCACACGTTGGTGCACGTTGTAGACGACGGCGTTCTCGATTTCATAAGGTGTGTCGGACCGCCGTAATCCCTGCAGTTTTTCTTGCAGATTCGCCGGATCGAGCACGTCCTCGTCATGCTCCTCGGGTCGCACACCGCAGACCATGCGCTGCACCCAATCGCCCTCATCGGGGCCATACGGGATCTTGATGATCAGCCGCCAGTCGTCCGCGTTCGAGATGTATTGCAGGCGCCCGAAATAGGGTTCGAAGTCGTAGCGGGTATGAATCAAGAGAAAGCGATCTTCCCAGGTGTATCCGTCGAACTCGATACCCTGGCTGCGCCGAGTATTGCTACTGCCGCCATCGCAACCAATCAGCCATTCGGTTCGCAGTGTTTTCTCGCCGTTCGGCGTCCTAATCTGAACGTCGACGCGATCATCATTCTGGCTCGCGTCCAATACTTCGTGTTCGAATAGAAACTCACAATCGTGCCGCTGCAGTAACTCAAAGCCTACCTGCGTGAACCACTGCTGCCCGACGTTGAGAGAATAAGGATTGCGGTACTGCCTTCCGAGGACGTCGAATGCAATCTGGATCTCACCGTCGAACAGGTGATCGGAGAAACGCATCGATGATTCGACGCTTGCCGCCTCTTTCAAGCGGTCCAGATACCCGATGTCCTCGAGCATGTCGACAGTCGGGGAATGAAACCACGGCGCACGCATATCCTTGCAGACCGTCTTACCGGCCTCGAGTACCGTAACCGGGATACCCTCACGACAGAGATTGAGTGCCACGACCATACCGACCGGCCCCGCACCGCTGATGTGAACTCGCTGCTTAGCCATTGCATGCTTCCTCTATTGGCATATGGTAGCTGCAGTGTATAGGGGGCATACAAGGTACGCTTGCCCGAGGCGGCCATGATTGTTATCCGAGGCGGAACCCGGTTATGGCCGGCGCCGCGACGGGACGGTCGTAGTCGGCTGCCAATTCTGCCAACCGTACGACAAGTTCTGCGCCGCTTGTCGCGTTCTCTGATTTCATCGCCAAAGTGCTCCGAGGCACGAGGTGATTGCGTAGTCGAGACGGCGAGCAGGTTGCGGTCATTCACGGCAAAGTTGTTCTGGCATGAACGCTAGCATCGCGACTCGGCCAACGAGAGGTTGCGCCGCCGTATTGCCAGCTTTTTCAGTGGGTGGCGCGCGTGAGCCACGGCGATGGTGCGGCCCGTCACTAGCAAGCCTCCCGCGCCTCCCGCGGACTCATGCCGAAATGTTTCCGAAATGTGCGACTGAAATGCGACGCGCTGTTGAAGCCCCAAGCATAGGCGATTTCGGTCACGGATTTTCCACGTTTGAAGGGGTCCTCGAGATCGTTTTTGCAGCCGTACAAGCGCCGCGCGAGCAATGCTCGCCCCACAGTTGTCCCCTCGTCCTCGAATAGTTTGTTCATATATCGCTGAGAAATCCCGAGTGCCGCCGCGATACGCCCAGCACTGAGATCGGGGTCGCGTAAATTCTCGCTAATGTAGAGTTTGATCCGTTCGGTTTGATAAAGCCCGGGGTCCATGAATTTTTTGCCGGAACGCTCGAGCACCGAGCCCGCGACAATGTTCAAGACCTCGATCAGCGAACGCGCGAGACGCTCCTTTTCAGTACCGGACATTTCCCCTACGCAGGTTAAGGTGCTCGAAACCAGTTCCCGCGCGATTCGGCCGATGCCTGTACGACACGGGATGGAAATCGCGGATAGGTGTCGGGACGAGATCAATTCGTGGCTCAGCATCTGAGCGGGAATACTCACCAAGTGCTCTTTCATGTCGCCCTGGAAGCGCAACGTGAACGGATGTGTACTATGCAGTACGGTAATGTCCCCCGGTTGCAGATGGTGGATCCGCCCCCCATGTTCGACCTCACCGTTTCCCGCCTCATGCATGGTCACAAGCGTGCGCGGTGCTTCGCCGTATGCGACGTGCGCGGCCGTTCGCCGCACCTGGTGCGCTGACGCCGTGATCTCATAAAAACGGATAGGTCCGAGCGCGTGTTCAATGAGTCTGCCCGTGAACGCATCGGGATCCGGCGCGTCGAACTCGAAGCGGACGTGGATCGCATTTACGAGTTCACGCCAAGAGTCGAGACCCGTCTGCTGTATTCCCGTGTCGCTTGAAAAAGCCTTGCTCATCCTGTTCGTGACTCTAGCTGAGGTTGAAAGCCGGGGTAAACAGTCTATGCCATTCTGCAAAAGCGAATGACCGGCCGTCCACTTACTTTGACTTACTGTCAATCGACCATGCCGATTCTTTGAGAACGTTGAATGATCGGGCACTGCATCTTCCAAGCCCAAATCGAGGACATATTTACCGACGGCAGACAGAGTCACTGTCATGCAAACGTCCGTAGGTGGGCGTTCACGTCGATAGTTTGAAGCAAAACGAACGACTGCTAATCTAAACGTAGAAACTCACGAACGGAGTCCGTCCAGCAGAGATCCGCCGTAGACGCGACGCTCCCCGGCATCGAGCAGCACCAAGTTTGGGATAGTTACAACTGCAATGAGCGAATCGGAGCGTCAGTAATTCGTGTCCGGGATCGTGTCTCAAGTGGCGCGAATGAACGTAGTGGTGCTTGCGTGGGCGGGTCGACTAACCGATTGAAAACATAAGGATCGGCCTGACCGTACCGAGGGTTTTCAGCCTCCTTGAAAATTATCGATAACCCATTGATTTGTAAAATATAATGACGGAGAGGGAGGGATAGACTCACAAACAAAGGATTGTTTGCTCGCCCCTTCGGGGCGCCTGCGCTACGCTCCGTCGTCCAAATTGCTTGAACGCAATTTGTCGAACCCCCGGTCTTATTTTTATTTTCAATAGCTTATGTAACCATCGTGTCCGGATCGTGTCTTGAATTCATCACGCGCCATCCTGCACGGTTCTTTGAAACCAACGACCAACTAGCCGTTGCAGCGCCTTGTGATATCCAAACATTTCGATAGGGTTATCAGGCCCTAGAACCTCACGCTACTTAATTCGGAGGGAACGCCGGACGACCTTCCCTCGATATTGAGTAGCACTAGGTTTGAGGTATAGACAACTGCAATCGCCGAATCGGAGCGTCGGCAATTCGTGTCGAGTCGTGGTCCATCCTCATATCGAGGATGGACCACTAACGACATTGGCCCTAGCTAATAGTGCTACTCAATATGGGCGGAACGTCGGCGGTATCGTTATACTCACGTACATAATTTAGCTTACGATTCCCTTCGAACCGAAACTCCCAGATGAATTCCATATCGTAAAGCTCGTTGCAACTCACGCCGCATCACGTACAACCGCGGCGTTTGCGCGATTCAAATCACTTTCCGGAAAATAGTTGATCCATACACACCAGAAGATGCCAGCTTTCACGGTTTTAACTCGCTTTAACTTGCCTTGGTCAGATTCTCCCCAGAAGTCGACGCGATTTACCGGAGCCCCGCTCTCGTTGTACCAAATACCAACACTCTCGAATTCCGTATCGTAGGCGACAACGATTGCTCGACCACCAACCGTCACATTAATGATATTGCCGTTGTCTCGAATATAGTCTTCGGTGTACGCCACAGAATCCCGACCGACATCGATGCCCCAGACTAAAACCTTCTTGCGAAGCCGGTCATCTTCGACGTCCATTGTTTTGAAGAATAAAGTCTCGGTGTGATAATGCGGCACCGCGATCCAGCAAAAAGCTATTTCCACAATATGATCAAATACGAATAGTACCGGATTCTTCGAAAACGGAACGATCTTGTTTAGAAATACTTGCCCGTTCGGATAGGCCTTTTCAAAAGCACGAAACGACATCCGAAAGGTCGGCCACGGCTCCATTCCCTTTGCATAGCGTCCATCACATTCCCGCGTGCCGTACAATTGCTGTATCGGTTCTCCAGTGTTGTCGCGTACTATCAGATTGTTTCCAACTTGGGCAATGACCTCTAAGTCCAGTTTTTCACCGCTTATTTCCGGACGGTATCCGACTCCCGAATTAGACATCATGCAATACGTCATGATCACATTTTCTCCGCCGAGGCCTTGGTGGTCACCAGCAAGATGGTTGCGCTTCATTTGGTTATCTGCATGCGCGCGAGCCTCACCATTATTTTCAACGACGATGACACTTTCTTCTGCGCGCAAGTAGTCTTTAGCTTCCGCTATCGAGTAGTACTTAGCGCGGTCTTGCTGGTTGCGTAAGCCCCAATGTAGCCAGATATAAGGAAACGCGACAAAGACTAACGATATTAATGCTACGACGAGGAACACGGATTGTATTCCAGCACCGGCAAAGAAAAGCGTGGAACCGGCGATGAACACTCCCATTATCGCGACAGCTATGAGTTTGTACTCATTTCGGATAGCGAAAATCATCCCTGAGCGTTTCACCCCCAAAAATACCTGCGTAATGTCTCCGAGGTTACGAAAGTAAACGAAAGCTGCTGCCGCGCCGATTAGGAGCGCGGTCCAATGAGCAACTTCTAATACGAGGGATGGATTTGAAACAGAGCTCATAGTTCTCTCCTAATCAGCCGTTTTCGCCGTCGCGCGAATTTCGAGTAGCAGTCCTTCCATACCTAATTCGACCACACCGACCCCAGTCCAAGCGGGATTCGGGGGCTGCATGTATTTACCCTTTACGGTCATCACGAGTTCCATATGCTTGCGAAGATCGACATGAAATGTCGACAACTCAAGAACGTTCTCGAACCCGACACCACAAGTTTCAAGAACCGTTTTGAGGTTTTCGAAAGCTTGGATAAACTGCTCCTCAGGGTCGGCGACGACCTTCCCCTTGGAATCGACACCGACCTGTCCGGAGACAAAAATGAACCCGTTTTCGATAGTGGCGCCGGAATACCCGGCTCTATCGTATATGTCTTGTTTATGAGATGGGGTGACTGCTCGTATTGCCATAAGAATTTCCTAGATTCGTTGTGTTGTCCGATGTTGAAGAATTCAATTATACGAATATAGGGATAATGAATATATTCTGCTATATTGTAAATAGGAAATAAATTGAGCGACCGAAAAGCTAAAGATATACGTGGAGACTTAGTGGACGACATGGAAACGTTCGTCCCACTGTATAACCGTTGGCTACATCTGTGCTTAGCCGGTCATGATCTAACGCCTGCACGAGTAAGGATGCTGACTGCGCTGGAATTGGGCGGGCCGCAATCCATGGGCACACTGGCGAGAGCATTAGATGTAACAAGTAGAAACGTAACGAACTTAGTCGATGCGCTCGAAAACGACGGGCTTGTTAAACGAGTACCGGACAAAGTCGATCGACGTGCGACCTGCGTTCACCTTACTAAGACCGGTTTAGCAGTTGCACATGATGTTTGCAAAACCCATAAAAGCGATATTGCTTCGCTATTTGCCGAACTTTCGGCAACCGAGCAAAAACTATTTGGAAAAGTACAAAAAAAATTAATTGAAAAACTGAAACACAAACTCGACATCGACTAGCTGCAACCGCGAATCCGGGATCTTATTTGCCTTGATTCACTACGTACTGCCTGGTTTAGATCCGCATAAGGAAAAAAACCAGGGCGAACGCAAGGGTTATATAGCTGGTAAGGCTGTCAATGGGTTTGATAATTTTTCTAACAACATCACTAAATAAAAACGGAGTCCCTTATGTCTACGACCTATTCTGGCGGTTGCGCCTGCGGCGCGATCCGATACGAGTGTTCAGCCGATCCTGTCATGTCGGTTAATTGTCACTGCCGCGATTGCCAGCAGGCGACCGGCAGCGCGTACTCGACCGATATGGTGGTGCCCGTTACGGGCTGGAAAGTGACTCAGGGGGATGCGAAATACTATGGCAAAACTGCCGATAGCGGGAATACGGTAAGCCGAGGATTTTGTGGTGAATGTGGGTCGCCGCTTTTTGTCAAAGAATCAGCCGCTCCGGACATCATCGTGATAACGGCCGGGAGTTTGGACGACCCGACTCGCTATTCTCCTACGGGCGATCTGTGGACCAGCAGCGCACAACCATGGGATCACATGAACCCGGATCTAGAGAAATTTGAAACCCAACCGTGACTATCTCGTTGAACGATTGGATATGACACGGAAATGACCGAATTACAAACATTTGACGTAATTATTGTCGGTGGCGGTATTGCCGGCAGCACGCTAGGCGCAAATTTAGCGCAGAGCGGCTTGACCGTCGAAATTTTGGAACGCGACATTGAATTCGTCGACCGCGTCAGAGGGGAGTGGATGGCGCCGTGGGGCGTAGCAGAAACAAGAAAGCTCGGCCTATACGATAGGTTTATCACAGCAGGCGGGCACCACATCACGCGCGCGATAAACTACGACGAAATATTGGCCCCTGAAGAAGCGGAAGCAAATCCTCTCGCACTAGGGGATCTAGTTCCAGATATTCCCGGCCCGCTCTGCACAGAACACGTCGTGATGCAAAACGTCGCATTGAACTACGCAATCGAATGCGGAGCGGTAGTCAGGCGCGGTGTAAAAAAGGTAGTCGTTGAGTCTGGCAGTTCGCCGAGTGTGCAATACAAGCTCGCTGACTCGACTGAAACCCATCGGTGCCGTCTGATTGTTGGAGCAGACGGACGATCGTCGACCGTGCGTCGGCAAATCGGTCTGGAACTCACGGAACCACCTGTTGACCACTTGATATCGGGCCTACTCGTGGAAGGGGTCCCTGAATGGCCAACCGATCTCCAATCCTTGGGCAAGGCCGGGGACGTCATGTGCCTGATCTTCCCACAAGGTAAAGGGAGGTTACGGTTGTACGTGGACTACGGTCTCGAGAACCGCGGTAAATACACCGGCAAAAAAGGCACCGAAAATTTACTGCAGGCTTTTGACAAGGCGTGCATTCGCGGCGGCGAGAATTTTGTCAACGCTACCCCTATCGGGCCTTGTCAATCATACCCGAGTCAAAGTGCGTCTCTCGACAACCCTTTTATAAATGGGGCGGTACTTATCGGTGATGCCGGCGGCTACACCGATCCGATATTCGGCCAAGGTCTTTCCAACACATTTCGTGACGTTCGACTCGTCCGCGACATTATGCTCAATACCGAAGATTGGTCACCAAGATCGTTTGAACCATATGGAAAGGAACGCAACGAGCGCATTCGCCGAGTCGTTCAATTGAACAAATTCGCTACGACATTATTTGCTCGCTTTGATCCAGAATCCGTCGAGACACGAAACCGAGCGATGGCACGTATCGCCGAAAACCCTGACTTTGGCGCGCTGTTCGATGCCGTGTACAAAGGGCCGGATTCCATTTCATCGGAGTGTTTCACCGATGAATTTTACTCTCGAATTTTCGCGCCGTAGTGCCAATGTCACAGCCAGCTAACTGACTACATAGTACCTAGCGACAATAAAGGAATTCGCCGTGAAATTTGGGCTTATGTACAGCTTTATCGTGCCGCCGGGCTCGACGATGACCCACCTCGATACGTTTCGAGGGTTTTGTCAGGTTGTTGCACACATGAAAGATCTATTAGCGCGAGACGAACCTTCCTGATCTATCAGGCTTACGTCACCTCCGACCAAGTTCGAAACGCGCTCGCTCGCAGTTCACGATAGTTCTTCGCGCTCAAGTGATGACGACCGAGACGAAACAGATTGTTGCACTGGCCGTGCACACTTAGGAACCGCTGCGCATTTCCATCAGATCGAAACCCACGCATCTGCCTTTCTTGCTCACGTGTTGGTTCGTGTGAAACCTCTGCGCGATTGTTCGCGTATCGATGTCG
>JAVJHY011516342.1:0-12405 GCA_035593235.1 Phascolosoma agassizii | reverse complement strand
GTAGGCAGAATTGGAAGCATTTTGATGTGTAATAACAACTTTATCATCATAGCCATCCGAAGCACAAACGGTTCTTTCCGTTGCGCCACCAGGCATAGAGACCGTACCACCGTCGGGGCTGCTTCGCACTACAGTAAGGAAGTCTTTAGAAATAGCCCAACATCCATTGGAGAAAAAAGTAGAGAAAACAGATTCCCCAGGGCTTGCCAGTACATCACCGGTATAAGAAAAACCCCAAACGCGACAAACGCCTGTTCCGGCACCTTCAAAGTTTTGAGAATTTCCAGGAGGTATGCCAAGGATGACATTATTATTGTCGGTGATAACGTACACAAAGTTGGCACTTCCACTATGGGTGTTATCAAATTCGATGATATCGTCTTGCCCATCACCCGGACAGGTATACACGACTTTGTCTCCATTGCTACTGGTAATGGAAACACCTGTTTCACATTGTGCCTGTAGATTGGTTTGCATAAAAAACGCCAAGACTAATAGTAGCGTTTGTTGAACGTAAGATCTTGTCATCGTCATAATGTTTTGTGGTTATAAAAATTGATTTTTTGGACAATAGATTTCCAGGCCTACTGATGTCAGTAAGCAATTGGGGTAATTGATTTCTTTTTTGAAAATTGTTTTTGTGCAGTATTAAAAATCGATTCCTGAGTAGGAAAATTTAGCAAAGGAGATACCTCCTTGTTTCTATCAACAAATCTAAAAAATCCGTATCTCATGGCAATCACGAAAAGATCACAAGAGTATCACAATGACAGGAATTGAGCAGTTTATGTAGATAAAATAATTTAATGTCTTTCTGCGGACAGTTGATTTTTAAGAAGGGAGAAGGAGGGAATATTGAATGATGAATATCAAATATTTAGGCTGCTAGTAATCCGTTTTAATCGTATTATCAAAAGGTATTTTGAATTGGTACAATACATCTTCGTCGGTGCTATCGTCCAGGATGTCTAAACCGTAGCGGATTTTTTTGGGATCATCATATACCAAGGTACCGAAGATGCGATCCCAGAGAGAAAAGATATTTCCGAAATTGCTATCCGTCCAGGGGCGTTCAAAGTGATGATGAAATTTGTGCATATTGGGCGTAACAAAAATGAGATTCATCGTTTTGTCCAACCAAGCAGGTGAAGTAATATTGGCGTGAGTGAGGTAAGTAAAAAGAATACTGGTGATTCGATAGACCAGATAAAAAGCGACAGGCATTCCACTGATGACAATTGCCAAGAGGGCAAAAGTTTCTCTTAAAACATAATCACCCGGGTGATGGCGAGTGCCTGTGGTGGCGTCTACTTTGGTATCGCTGTGGTGAACCATATGAAATTTCCACATCCATTTGATTCGATGCAAAAGATAATGAGCGACGTATTGTGCAATAAAATCCAGCAGCATAATTGCCAGCAATAATTCCGCCCAAACTGGTAAATTCAAAAGATAAAACAGGCCAAATTCATTTTGCGCTGTCCATAAAAAAATACCGACCGTAGCCAAACCAAATAAGACATTGATAATCATGGAAGTAGAAAGAAAAATCAGGTTGACTCCTGCGTGTTTCCATTTTTGATAATCGAAATCGAAGAGCGGAAAACCACCTTCTAACAACCAAGAGATAGAAAGGCAAATGAGTATCCAGGCCAATTTATAAAGGGTTGGCATGTGCTCAAAAAAATCTAGAAATGCTTCCATTATTGAATGATTTTTCCCAAAATCGGAAAAAATCATTCAATATTCAAATTCCCGTACTTTTACTTTGCAGTGGTTTAATTCAATTTACCACCACAAATTTTTTGCTCCACATTTTTCTTCCAGGGCGCATACCGATCAAATAATATATTCCGGGAACCAAATGGCCAATATCAATTTGAAAAGAAGTCGAATTGATTGCATTTCCTTCATTCGACCAAATCGTTTGACCATAGGTATTTTTAATGGTCCAAAGCACCTCTTGTTCTATTGGATCTTCCAAAGCAATGGTAATCTGAGACTTAGCAGGGTTTGGAGAAATGCTAAAATCGGAAAGAGAACGGTACTCCAAAGATTTGATACTGCTGTACACTTCTTTGCCACTTTTCAGTTTCACCAAAACCCGATAAAAATTCAGCCCCTCCTGAGGGTTTTTATCGCTGCTATTAATCCATTCCAAACCATCGGCAGAAGCGGTTCCAGATCGCTTTTCCAATAATTCAAAAGCCAATCCATCTATAGATTTTTCAACCTCTATCCTATCTACTTCTTCTTGTGATTGATAAATCCCGCTAAGTTGAATTTCATTCAATTGTTGTTCAACTTCAAAAGTAAATCTGGCTGCTCGATTATTGGGACTATTGTTACCAATGATTACGGTATAGTCTTCTACTTCACCAAAAGGAAGGGTTTCGCAAGGGCTGGCAAAGCCTCCCCGCTTCATTGCAACACGCATCCGAGTAGATCCGGTCATTGCATTGAATGGAATGCTAAAATAGCCAATCGTAGTAAAGGTCCCAATCCCGTCTGCAGGAGCATCTACTTTTTGAGAATGTCTCAATTCCGAAGTTTCAAAAATATTATTTTGATTCAAATCCATCCAGACAGACCAGTATTCATCTGCTGTAAAATAACTAAAGCCACTCGTCAACTCAATTGCATAAGACCCACTGACTTCTAAATTAACAGATTGATTTGTAAAGTCAGAGTAATTGGATTTCGAAGAGGAATTATCCAGGTTTTCTAAACTAACTCCTGCGATCCATTCATGCCAGGGGAAATCGCTTTTGGAATCGCAATAATTTCCTGGGTTGTTGTTCGCAATTTGAATTGGGATACCATTGGATAAATTATTGAATGCACTTTTTTCACAAATAAATTTGATTCTTGCAAATAGAAAATAACCTCCTTCTGCGATATTACTTGGTATAGTTGTCAGCAAATTTGCAATTGCTGTTCCGTTATCATAAAACGGTGGATTCGAAAATTCGTCAAAGGAAATATCGACTGTACCGATTTCCTGATCCTGAGAAAAGTTTAAATCAGCATCTTCGGATAAGTATAAACTAAGCGGTAAAGTTCCTACATTTTCCAGCAAAGGAAAAGGAGAAATATTTCTTAAATTAATCGCAACATCCAAATTATCTCCTGCAACAATACTGGCAGGAATTCCGGTGACCTCGTCGATAATAAAATCCGGTGCTCCTAAAGTTTGCCTGGACCTAATGATATTATCCAATTCATTCGGTTCTGTCACTTCATGGTCGGAGTCGATTTCTACAAAGGCATAATAATTCCCAGGTTCGAGTGAAGTTGGAACAGGATCACTTATATTAAAACTTACGGCGTTAGAAGCAGGCAATGCATCGTATTCATATTCTTTCCAAACCAAATCATCAGCACTCATTTGATCATCTTTAGACCAGGTGATTTTTACTTTAAACGGATTAGCTGCTACAACACCATAATTCACGATGGTCACTCCAAAATTGGCAAAGGGTTCTCCAATATCGGTGTAACACAAGGAGTTACCGCCAGGAATAAATTCAAAAGAGGGGCTGGCTAAATTCGCTAAGAAACCATCGTCCGTAATATTTATGGTATAGTCTTCGACCTCTCCGTGAGGTAAAGTTTCGCAAGGAGTAGGATAAGCTTCGCGCTTCATGGCAACCCGCATTCTCGTGGTACCTGTCATAGAACCAGCAGGTATATTTAAGCCATCTTGAATAGACTTGGAAGGTGTTCCATCTGGTGGTGCCAGCGTTGTTCGCTCTACTACCATTTCTCCCGCGTCGTTAAAATCGCCATCCTGATTGAGATCAACCCAAACCCGCCAGTATTCGTCGCTGGTAAAATAACTGTAACTAGTTGTCAATCGAATAGTATAAAATTCTCCTGCACTCAGCTCTGCAGTTTGATTGGTAAAATCGGAGTAAGTAGATTTCCCAGAACTATTAGAAAGGTTGGCCAGCTCTACCCCACTGATCCATTCTTCCCAGGGATAATCGCTGGTGGAAGTGCAGTAAGTTCCAAGGGTTCCATTAGTCACTTGAATTGGGATGGCCTCGGATAGATTGTTTAATCTCGATTTTTCACAAGTATTTTCTATTTGAAGGAAAAGGAAATAATCGCCGTCTAGTGTTCCATTTGGAATCACTGCAGAAAGGGCATCGGAGTTTGTTCCGTCCAAATGTAATGGAGGATTGGAAAATTGATTGTATAGTAAGGCGGATACTCCAATTTCTATTGCAGTTGAAGAATTAAAAACAGGTTCCGATGAAAGGTGCAGGGTGGTAAAAACTGCTCCGGGCAATTCATTTAGTTGAAAAGCAGAAATATTCTTTAACACATGGTCAACATTAAATAAATCTCCAGGTGCAATGATTGTTGGAATGCCACTTATCTCATCAAGGATAAAATCAGGAGCACCTATATTTTGCTTGGACACTAACTTATTATTGTTTTCGTTGGATTCTGCTACCTCATTATCAGCGTCTAATTGCACAATAACATAATAAATACCTGGATCCAAACTAGCAGGTACAGGATCGTCAATATCAAATCCCCCTACATACATCACGTCCAATCCACTAAATTGCAATTCTTTCCATAGTACATCATTCGCACTGATTTCTAGGTCTTTTGACCAATATACTTTTACCTTATATGGCCCCGCGGGAGCATCGCCACTATTCTGGATCGTAACTCCAAAATGAGCATAAGGCTTTCCGGGATCAGTAAAACACAAACCTTCTCCTGGAATAAACTCTGAGGAAATGATCCTCAAATCTGGTAGTGCATTGCTATTGGTAATGTTTACCGTATAGTCTTCCACTTCGCCAAAAGAAAGGACATCGCATGGTTCCGCATAACCTCCTCTGGTCATGGATACTCGCATACGGGTGCTAAACTCAGGAGCGCCGGGTGGAATAGCAATCGTACCTAAAAGTGTTGCAGTAGGTGTGCCGTCTAAAGGAGCATCTAATTTCCCAGAAAAAACATTCTCTGATGCTCCATCAAAAGAACCATCGCCATTATAATCAATCCATACCTGCCAATATTCATCGCTGGTAAAATAACTGAATCCGGTGGTCAACTTTAGGTCATAGGAAGTCCCGGAATTAAGCGTTACTTCTTTATTTGTAAAATCTGAATAAGCGGTTTTTCCAGAGGGATTAGAAAGGTTACTGATTTCTATTTCAGCAATCCAATCTTCCCATGGAAAATCACTGGTAGAGCTGCAATAATCTACCGTTGAAGCAGGAGTATTATTTCCCGAAAGGGCAAATGGAAAAAGAGAAAGGGCAAGGAGGATAAAAAGGTGGTAAGGTTTGAGGCTTTGTTTGTTCATAACTGAGGTATTTTCAATAGGTTTAAGCTTATATTGATTTCCATTAAATTTAAGTATTATTAAAGGATCGTACAAAGACAGTAAACCTTTATTCCCAATAAAAACCACCAACCCCCAAACACTTAATCAACTGATATTCAAGTCTATAAAATATATTTCAATACAGAGTTCCCAATTTTTATCAGCCAAAATAATATCCATTTGAAATAATAAAATTCCTTTTTGGCCTGCTCCGCATCTTCGTTTCTCTCATTCGTTCAGGGCAGATCCTGGATTGGGGCAAATAAAAGCACAGGTGAATGAAGATTGGGAACGGCCCGGCCTTTTGAAATTGTACAAGCTCAGGAAATTTTTATTACTAGTCGGATTGATTATTTGCGGGCGGTTGCGGATTATAACAAAGGGGGTTATGCCTATTTTTATTAATATTCGGACTGTTGACTAGTATTTTGTACCTTCGACCTACAAGGTTATTCAAGCCAATACAAAGTACTTTTTCTGATAAAGACAATGAAAAAACCAGAGTCCATATTTGCTAATGATTTGCTGTTAAAAATTGACAAGAAATTAATTGAATTACTAAAAGGTCTTTCAGCAAAAGATTGGACTTTGCAAACCATTGCGCCAAAATGGAAAGTAAAAGATGTTGCTCTTCATTTGCTAGATGGCAATCTTAGAACTTTGTCGATACTGAGAGACCATTATTATGGTTCTCCTGTAATGGCATAAAACAAAAGTAAAGATCAAATGAAAAACAAATTAATTATTTTCCTATTCTTTTTTTTGATCGTTGGCACAAACAATGCTCAATTCACCACACCGGAAGTAGATGCACTTATTGAAAAAGCCATCGACAAATTTAACGTCGCCGGAGTGGCCGTAGCGATTGTAAAAGATGGAAAAATCATCCACAACAAAGGCTATGGCGTAAAGTCGTCCTCCACTAAAGAAAAGGTGAATCAACATACCTTATTTGCCATTGCCTCCAATAGCAAAGCTTTTACTACCACAGCACTCGCTTTACTGGTAGAAGATGGAATCATCACCTGGCAAGACAAAGTCGTTGACCATATCCCGGAGTTTAAAATGTACAATGCCTATGTGACGGAAAATTTCAACATCCAGGATTTATTGACGCATCGTAGCGGATTAGGTTTGGGCATTGGCGACTTGATGTTTTTCCCAGATGGATCTGATTTTACCATTGATGACCTATTGACCAGTTTTCAATATTTCGAACCTCAGTCTGCCTTTCGGACGAAGTTTGATTATGACAATTTGCTCTATCTCGTTGCGGGGGAACTCATCGCCAGAAAAAGTGGAATGACTTGGGAGGCCTTTATTCAAAAACGCATTATGGAACCACTTGGCATGGATCAGTCCTACCCTTCTTTGGCGCAAATAAAAGACCAAAATAATTTGGCTTCGCCACACAATACTGCTGATGGAAAATTAAATCCCTTGCCTAATTTTGAAGAAATGATTAATGGAGCCGCCGGAGGCATTTACTCCAATGTTGATGACATTTGCAATTGGATGTTGTTACATCTTAACGAAGGAAAATACGGAGCCAATTTAGAATCCCAATTGTTTACAGCGGCCAGTCAGCATGAGATGTGGAAGATCCATACTACACTCAGGGTTAATAGAAATCCAAGATACAATTCTCATTTTGCAGGCTATGGTTTGGGCTGGGGATTAAAGGATGTAAAAGGCAATATGATGGTGTCGCATACGGGTGGCTTGCCGGGTATGTTATCTAGAACAGTTTTGATTCCGGATTTGAATTTTGGTGTGGTGGTATTGACCAATACGGAACCTGGCGGTGGTGCTTTATTTTCGGCGGTTTCGAATACGATTATAGATAGTTATCTGGGATTAGACGATTATCAATGGATAGATAAATATTATAAGCGGCTACAAGAAAAACAAGCCGAGGCCGATGAAGTGACTGCCCAGGTTTGGAAAACCGTAGAAGAAGCTATGGATACTCCAATCGCCGAAGCAGATTATATTGGTGTTTACGAAGACAAGTGGTTTGGAAAAGCAGAGGTATTTAAAAAAGGAAATCAACTTTGGTTTAAGTGCCATCGTTCACCCAAATTAAATGGCCCAATGCATTTTTACAAAGCGAATACTTTTGCCATAAAATGGGAATACCAGGACATGAATGCCGATGCCTTTGCGATGTTTAGTCTGGATGAGGAAGGAAAAGCAGTTGGTTTAAAAATGAAAGGCATTTCACCAGAGATTGATTTTAGTTTTGATTTCCAGGATTTGGATTTTAAAAGAACAGAATAAATCACCATTCAATCCGCATCATTACATTTGGAGTAATGCCCATATCCGCTTTGTTTAAATACCTTAGCTGAGGCAAGCCGACCGATTGGATTGCCATAAAAAAATCTCTTTTGTACAAATTATTTTGGTTGTAGAGGTTGAAAACAGATAGTCCAAAAACAGCTTTCCAGCGATCTGTTTTTTTAGGTAAATAGTGATAGCTGACAGACAAATCCATTTGATGTTGCAAAGGCAGTCGTTCGCTATTAAAACGCTTAGTATCTGGAAAAATAATTTCTTTAGGGCCCATTTCATTGAGATTGGATCGGATGGTAAAAAAGTTGATATTGGAATAAGGACTACCCGATTTGAGTTTCCAGCCCAGTGAAAACTGCCACTGATTCAAGTCCCAAAGGTGTACCCAGTGCAATTTATGTGGCTGGTCATTGGGAGCTGAAAATTCGGGATCAAAAAAGGTATCAAAACGATGATCTACTTTACTCAGAGAATAACTAATCCAACTTCGATAGCTTTTCCAACGTTTCTTCAGCAAAAGATCCAAACCTCGAATTCTGGCCTGCCCAATATGAAATCGCCCTCCAAGATCATCGTCAAAACCAGTGGCCAAAGAAGTGAGTCCGTCAATTTGCTTAGCATACAATTGGATTTCCAATAACCAGGATTTTTTTTGAAAAATGCCTCCTAATTGCAATTGATCTGCTTTCAAAACTGGCACCTCTTTTTCTCCTGCCAAAACCCATACCGGCGTTTCAATACTAGAACGATCTCCTTCAATTTCAACCACCTGGCTCAAGTATTGAAAGTATCGACCAGCAGCAATCGAAAAATTCAAGGTCCTATTCGGTTTGTACCAAAAAAACAATCGAGGTGCGAGGTAAGCTTTTTTTTCTTTCTCAAAATAATTTGCCCGAAGTCCTGCATTTAGGCCAAGGGGCTTTTCTTTCGCACTGTTAAAAGTTCCGTATAAAACCTGTATATTCGATTTTAAAGAACTGAGTCTATTCGTCTGCGCATTTTCGCCAGCCGCCTTGTCTATTTGAAAACCTGCGTCGTAGCGAATCAATTGATAACCCATTTTCCAGGTATGTGCTGCCGATGTTTGATAGGTATTTAAAAGGTGAAGTTGCTGTTCGGTAATCGCACTTTTTTTAATGCCACTTTTGTCTGGTGTGCCTTTCCCTTTAGTGGTCACTTCGTAATCATAATCGTAATGATAATCCGTATGCACTCCTAAAAGTCTGGAAGAAATTTTGGGTGTCCATTGATGTTTCCAGGCAAGGCTTGCTCCTGTGCTTTCCAAAAACAAACTATCGGATTGATCCCGGCTTATATTCTCATCTTCAATAAAAGCACTGAAATCATTTTTGCCATAAAACCAGGCGGCTGAGAATTCATCTTTTTCTGTAATTTGATAAGTTGCTTTTAGGTTGCTATCAAAAAAATCAAATTGATCTGTGATCTTAATTCCCGATGGTAATTTACTAAAATTGGGAATATCCAATAAGACGCCCTGGTGGATCCTATTGGTGATATTTTCAAAGGTTGGGGTTCTCCAAATCCCGGAAAGGGAATGCCGCAGTGAATAAATAAATGTGACTTTATTTTTCAAAAAAGAAACCTTTCCATTGGTATAGCCATTCAAAAAATTAGTGCCAAGCCCAAATTGATTTGAGGTGGTATGGTGTTCTGATTTGAGGTCAATCAATCCCGAAATTCTCCCGCCATATTCTGCATCAAAACCACCTCGATATACGTCCACTTTATTGATCACATAAGGGTTAAAAGCGGAGATCATTCCAAAGTAATGGGCAGCATGATAAATTGGAATATCTTCCCATAAAATCAAATTTTGATCTGGCGTTCCGCCGCGAATATGAATACCGGAAGCAGTCCCGTCTACGGAGGAAACACCGGGTAAAAATTGAATGGTATTCAACACATCTGGTTCTACCTGTCCGGGCAAAGCACCTATTCTTTCTGGTCTCAATTCCAGATAAGTTCCATTATTATTGAGGTTAATTCCATCGGTCAAATAATCTGTAACCAATACCAATTCATTTCCAAAACCCAAGTAAGACAAGGGAATAGTGAGCTTATTTTCCGAGTCAAAGGCTTTGGCAGATAAACGTTTTTCCTGATAACCAACATAACTAATGACGAGGGTATCGCCAAATTCTAACTTGGTCCGCCATTGGAAAAAACCATCTGCGGAGGCGGCAATACCTTTCCTGGTTTTCTGGATATAAATATTGGCAAAAGACAAGGGCTCTCCCGTCAGACTGTCTACTACCCTACCGCTGATTAGAGGCCATTTATAATCGCCCGTCTCTTCGTTTTTTTGGCTTAGAATGACATAATTGTTCTTGACTATTTCAAAGTCCAAAGTAGTCCCTTTTATCAGGGCGGCCAGAAAGTCGGATAATAGTAAGGCTTGACTTGGTGTAGAAATAATAATCCCTTGCACATCTTCTTCCTTGTAGGAAAACAGCAGACCATTATCCACCTCCAGACGATGAATCACCTCTTCCAGTGGCACGTTTTTTAAATCTAAATCAAGCCACATTTCCTGGGCATAGAAAGTGGATGCAAAAAGGAGAAAAAACAGGACAAGTATGTTTTTCAGTGGACTCAATTTCAGGATTATTTATAAAGAATCACCTTTCCTCCTTCCTTAATTTCATATTGAATTCCCATGGGCATCAAGGTCGTTTTTAATGCCAAATCTAAATCTTGGTGTGGAAAATTACAGTTGAGGATTGTTTTGGCATCAATGGCATCTGTTTTGATTTGAACATCGTATTGTCTTTCCAATTCATTTAGTACAACAAGCAATGGTACTTTTTTAAATCTGGAAACGCCATCTATCCAGGTTTTTTCTGCGGTGGCTTTGAATTGCCATTCTTCGTCCAGTTTACCTTCCAGAAAACGAACGGCCTGGTTGGCTTCCAATTCCGCAATTACTACTCCACTTCTTGACAACAGGGCCACCTTTCCACTGTGGCATTTTACCTCCAGACTTTTTCCTCTTGAATTTACATTAAATTGAGTTCCCAATACTTGTACAAGGCCATTGGGCGTCCGTACTTCAAAAGTGGCTCCTTTCTCTACTTTAAAAAAGGCTTCTCCTCTTAAATCCAACTTTCGTTCAGTCGCCCATTTTTTGCGATCATAGACCAGAGAACTCTCTGCATTTAAAATAAAGGTAGAATTATCGGGCAAAGTGCCTTCCTGTCTTTCTCCTCTGGCTAATTGATAAGTCACCTGATTATTCTTTGGCCAAAAGAACCAGGTAGCAAAGAGCAAAACGGAGGCAGCGGCGGCATATTTAATCCAGGTGGGAAACAAGCTTCTGTGTTTTGCTTCTACTCGTTTTGCATCCGTTTTTTCTTGTTTTAAAATTTCGGCCAACATAGTGTCTTCATCAAATCCGGGAGCCGCTAAAGATTCTGTATGCTGGTATAAAGCTACCAGAGATTCATATTCTGGTCTATTTTTAAATTGTTCTAACTCCTCAGAAGAAAGGTCACCATTGACCCATTTGTGTAAAAGTTTATCATTTTCCATGTTGAAGGTATGGTCTAATTATCATGTATCGATCTGTTTTTTATTGAGTCCTTTATACTAAAGACACTTTAATTCGCAAAAGACCTACCAAGGGTCATATTATTGATTGATTGACGATCGAGCGTGAAATCAATCAATTCTTGATCAATAATTAGTGAATCTCATTTGTTTGCAACTTGAATTAGTCAATCATTTAATATTAATCGCCAAAAGGCGCAAAGCATCCAATGCCTTATACATCCTTTTCTCCACTGCCTGCTTGCTAATGCCCAGGATTTCAGCGATCTCTTTATAAGTCTTTTTTTCTATTCTGCTCATTAAAAATACAGTGCGTTGTTTCTCCGGCAAGGCTGTAATCGCCGCTTCCAATTGGGCTTTCAACTCTTTCTCTTCCAGTAAAAACTCAGGGCTTTCCATACTCCTATCCGATTTGGGAATGTTTTGAAATTGCAACACCACCTTTTGATGTTTCGCTTCATTGATCAATAAATTATTGGCAATCTTAAAAACATATCCTTTGGCATTTTGTGCAAGTACAGACTTACAATTTTGCCACAGCCGACTGAAGGCTTCCTGAGACAAGTCCTTAGCTGTAGTACTATTTCCGGTTTTGTAATAAAGGTAATTGTGGAGGGTCCTCGCATATTCCCGGAAAATTGCCGTAAAAGTCGATTCCTCGCATAAATCCGCCATATCGGACATAATTAGTTGATGAAATGTCAAAAAAATCTAAATCAAAGGTAGGTCTTCTCCAAACATAGTTGTCTTTAATACAAATATCGAATTTTAATTTACTTCCAGGCAATTTACAAGGAATAAAACCTGATCCATTTCAACGAAAAAAAATAAGACAAATGAAGATCTATCAAATTTTGACCATCACCTTTAGTCTTTTAGTATTCGCCGCTTGCCAACCTGATAATGATCCGATGATTGATGAATTTGACAGTCCGGATATCAATGAAGTCAATGACCCCAACCCTCCGGTGATTAGTGGCATGGAAAACCAGGGGAACCCAGGAGTCAACAGCGAAGCCATGGTAGAGTTGGGGCGCGCCTTATTTTGGGATCCTATTCTCTCCGGAGCAAAAGATGTGGCTTGTGCTTCCTGCCACCACCCTGATTTTGATTACGCCGATGGTCGAGCCCTACCTCTTGGAGTAGATGCCGAGGGATTGGGACCTGCGCGACATCCGCTATCTGCGGTG
>JAVJHY011516231.1:0-12408 GCA_035593235.1 Phascolosoma agassizii | reverse complement strand
ATTTTCCAGCTGGAAAGTTCGGGCATGCGTAACTTACTGGTAAAAATTAAGCCAGAAACCTTTGAAGATCTCATTGCCATTCTGGCCCTGTATCGGCCTGGCCCGCTAGAAAGCGGCATGGTCGACGATTTCATTAAACGAAAACGTGATCCATCACAAATCGTGTACGAACCGCCTCAACTTGAACCCATCTTAAAAGAAACCTATGGCGTCATCGTCTATCAAGAACAGGTCATGGCGATTACTAACCAGTTGGCTGGGTTTTCGTTGGGACAAGCCGACTTGCTTCGACGGGCCATGGGAAAGAAAAAACATGATGAAATGGCCAAGCAAAAAACCTTGTTCATTTCTGGGGGGAAAGAAAAGGGGATCGCAGAAAAATTGGCCGAAAAAATATTTGATCAAATGGCCTTTTTCGCCGGGTATGGATTCAACAAATCTCACTCAGCCGCGTACGCCTTAGTCACTTTTCAGACGGCCTATCTCAAAGCGCATTATCCAACAGAGTTTATGGCTGCCATTCTGACCTCAGAAATGGGGAATACAGATAAAATGGTTGGCTACTTTAGTGAATGTCGAGAATTAGGATTACAAATATTACCACCTGATGCGAACCAGAGCTTAAAGAATTTCAGTGTCGTCCCGGAGGGCATTCGATTTGGGCTGGCCGCCATTAAAAATGTCGGAGAAAGCGCCGTGGACATTGCGCTGGAAGCCCGAGAGCAGGATGGCCTATTTGAATCGTTTGTGGAATTTTGTTGTCGGCTGGATTCCCAGAAGGTCAATCGACGTGTGCTAGAAGGATTGCTCAAGGTGGGTGCCTTCGATTCAATGGGCACCTCACGAGCCAGTCTATTTTCGATTCTCGATCAAGCCATGGAGCATGCCTCGACGGTGCAACGTAATAAACGAGACGGGCAAACCAGTCTGTTTGATTTGGCTCCAGAAGACCAGTCCACGGAGGAGTCCAAGAGCTTCGGGTTCGTGGTCCCTCAGAAATCTGAATGGTCACAAAATGAACTCTTACAATATGAGCGAGAACTGACGGGATTTTATATCACCGATCATCCCCTCAACCGCCACCGTATGGCCATCGCCCATTTTTCAACCCACTCAACGCAATCACTCAGGGAGATCAAAGAAGAACGCGAAGTGAAGCTCTGCGGTGTCATATCCAGCCTCAAAATTACGACCACGAAAAAAGGGAATCGAATGGCCTATGCGCAATTAGAAGACCTCCAGGGCACCGTTGAGGCCATCATTTTCCCAGAAGCGTTCAAAAACCACGAAGAGATGCTGAAGCCAGATTCAGTGGTTCGCATCACCGGATCAGTAGATCTAATGGATAACGGTGCTAGAATAAAGGCCACACGGGTGGAACTCCTCCCACAATTGGAATCTGAAACGGTCAAACATGTGACGCTTCAGATTCACGAACAGGATGTCCCGCCCCGGAATCTGATAGACTTAAAGACGATCTTTGAACGATATCCGGGGCCTACACCTATTTCACTAGATTTTCATCTTCAACCGAATATGACCGCTAACCTTCCGAAATTACCGAATGTCGGTATTTCCCCGACACCAGAATTTTTAGAAGAAGTGGAACGACTTCTGGGCGCATCAACAGTCGCCTTCCATTAATCGCCGTCGAAGGAGCCTACCTGTGCGTGAATATTTAGATTTTGAAAAACCTTTGAAAGACCTCGAAGGGCGCATCGCCAAAATCGTCAAATCTAAATCGAAGAAAGTCTCGGTGCAAGATGCCATCACTAAAAGCACCCAACAGTTAGCCGAACTCGAACAAGAACTCTTTTCCAATATCTCGCCTTGGCAACGAGCACAGATCGCCAGACATCCTCAACGTCCTTCCGTTTCTGATTATTTAGAAGAACTGACTGAGAACGTCATCGAGCTCCATGGAGATCGGCTGTATGGTGAAGATCAGGCCATCATCGGAGGATTTGCCACATGGAGCGACCGCTCCATCATGATCATGGGGCACGAAAAAGGAAAGTCGTTAAAAGAACGCATGCGTCGAAATTTTGGTATGGCCAAACCCGAAGGATATCGCAAAGCCTTACGTCTCATGAAACTGGCAGAAAAATTTCAACGTCCGATCCTGACCTTCATCGATACGCCAGGGGCATACCCGGGCGTCGATGCCGAACAGCGAGGACAGGCGGAAGCGATTGCCAGGAATTTACTGGAAATGATCAAACTGCAGGTTCCCATTATTGCCGTCATCACCGGAGAAGGCGGAAGCGGAGGAGCATTAGCCTTAGGCGTGGCTGATCGGGTCTTGATGCTAGAGCATTCGATTTACTCTGTGATATCGCCTGAAGGCTGTGCCGCCATCTTGTGGGGTGATGCCTCAAAATCTTCCACTGCAGCCGAGGCCTTACGGATGACAGCGCCTGAATTGCTCAAGCTCAACATTATCGATGCCATCATTCCCGAACCATTGGGTGGTGCCCATCGTGATATTTCTCGCGCAGCCAACAATGTGTCAAGCACACTTGAGACCCATTTCAACCAACTGCAGGAAATCCCCATTCCCACGTTACTGAAAAAACGTGAGGAAAAGTTTCGAAACATCGGAGCGTTTAGCTCGCAAGAAGCCACAACAACAAATATTCAAACTGCAAACTCATAAATACGGCCGTTGAGCACATCATCTTGCCTACCGATTTTCGCAACGCGATCCCGACTTCATCCTTCAGACATTCTTCGTGTATCAAAACGAAAAAACAGACGCAAGCATCAGCCAAACAACAGAGGCTGCTTTGTCTACCTGCGAAACGCTAGCAATTTTTCAACGAATGGATCCGAACAGAATTATGAGGGAGAAGTCGATTCTGAAGGAGGCACACTATCATCTGGCGGCGGATACAGCTTTTGAATACGATCAACCAATTCTTGTACTTCGGGAGTCGATTCGCGAGAAGGTTCAGTCGGCATCTGTTCCCAAATAAGCTCGGCAAATCCATATTCTTCAAATGTTTGCCGAATCATCTGAACCATGGCTTCTAACATGACTTCATCACCCAACATGAGATTCAACACCCGCTCATCTTTTTGTGTCGGAGGCGGGCCTTCGTGCAATAAGGCCCAACAGCGATTAAAGACGGTCTCTCGGACAGACTCTGGCGCATTCAACGAATCAATGTCAGACGTGCATAAGGCCACAACCATCAGAACAAACTGAAGATCGGGCAAGCCAGGTTGGTTGAGATCTAATCGTTGCATGATCCTATGGTACCCATGAAGAGATAATCCTGACAAGCACATGACCCACTTCCAGGAACAAGAAGCCCTCACCAAAATCATCGATCGCATTGGCTCTGCTCATGCAGGCAAACGATTGGAAATGCAAGCCCATTACTCGGCTCTTCTGCTGGATGGGCATCATATCCACGTTCACATGGAAGAATTTCCTGCCATTGCCTGGCTACTGAAAACCAGCTTAAAAGCTACGGGGCTCTGGCCCCTCGCCGTGAGAAACTCCACCAACTATCGCATTGTTGAATATTCCGTGCCGCTTCCACATCTTCCTGAGGCGTTCGATGGATTTCGCATTTTACATTTATCAGATCTGCACATCGAAGGCATGATCGATAAAGGGCAATCCCTTCAAAAAACGTTGTCCACCTTGCAGTATGATCTTTGCGTCCTCACTGGCGATTTCCGATTCCGAACATATGGCTCTTACGACAAAACTTTGCGTTTAATGGATGAACTCGTCAAGACCATTCGCGCGCCATTTGGTGTCACAGGAATTTTAGGGAACCATGATTGGCTGGAAATGGTACCTGGACTTGAACAAGCAGGTATTCGCATGTTGCTCAATGAAACCCAGGCACTTGAAAAGGGATCAGATGCCATCTGGCTCTTAGGTTTAGATGATGTGCACTATTATGAAACTGGGGATCTCGATAAAGCCGTCAAAGCCGCCCCAACAGACGCAGTCCGCATTCTCCTGGTCCATTCTCCCGAAATCGTACCAGAGGCATTCACAGCAGGGATGGACCTGTATCTTTGCGGCCATTCACATGGCGGCCAAATCTGTCTTCCAGGGGGGAAACCCATTATTACGCATTGCCGCTGCGCACGATCCTATAAAGCCGGACCCTGGCAGCATGAATCCATGCGCGGGTACACCTCGCGTGGAGTGGGCACGTCCCTCTTTCCCATCCGCATGAACTGCCAACCCGAAGTCATCATCCACACCCTCCGCAAAACACTTCCTGCTCAGTAGCGACTCAATTACCAAACAGCGAGCTAGTAAAGCTAATCGTTTGCTTTGAAACATTACTCCCTGGTCTGCGAGAAAAATGCGACAGCGATTAACACACCATTATAGGTGCAATGCAGTGCTATTCCAGGGGCAAGACTGCCTGTATAGATTCGGATCAAGACCGTAAGCGCCCCAATCACCGTCACGGCCAATAACGCTGGCCAATACTCCAACACTTTCGGCATATGCACCGCCACAAAAGCCAGAGTTGTAAGAACTCCAGCCAGACTGGGACCCCAGGACTGTGAGAACCCAGTGAAGAGAAAACCACGAAAGAGCACTTCTTCAATCACAGGAAAGAGCACAACAAACATGAGAGCCCAGCCTATTTGAAGCAAAAATGGCGCAGCCAATAGCGTATCGAAGATAGGCTGAGGTAAATCATCTGACGGAGGCACGCCATATTCTGTGAGCACAAAAAAACCTAAACCTAGACCTACCCCGAGTAAGACATAACGCCACAAACCGCAAACATCGTCGAATTTTCCAATAACCTTCCAGAGCCAATCCGAATCCAATGTTGACTGTGCCCGACGAGTTGCAAGATTCAACGCTATCACTGCGCCAAAAACAGTTCCGATGAAAAGGGAGAACGGAACCAACCATGATCGTGATTGTTGTGCAAGAATTCCTGATTGATCCCCAGTTGAACTTTCCACAAAACCAACACCAATACCCACAATAAAATCCGTGGCCATCATCCCAAGCGCTTGGGTAAGATAAAAACATCCAACGATAAGGCACGCTGACCACGCACCCCACCAAGGCATTTCATCTGCTTTCGCATTCGTCTGAGAATCGATTCTGGAAAGAACGGAAAGACCCATACAATTCTCTCGGATTTTCACTCAGATTCTTAATGCCATCATCTAAATACTTCTGTCGTAATTGGATGTCAGCATACTATGACAAATTCCATATAAGGGTCAGACACGTATTAAAAAACCAGAATAGATTTTGGGTAGGTCTTCTTACTGACTCTCATCGTCGCAAAAATCAGACTTCTTCACCAGAGATACCGGAGTCCGAGACGAAACCAATGCGTATCCTGACTCACATCTAATAACGGAATCGTGCCTTCTGTTCCATTTGAAAAAAATGTGCGATCTGTACCATTTGAGGTCCGCAAAAATCTTCCCGTCCATCCCCCTTCAACAATCCAATGATTGGTAATGAGATATCGAAGGGTAGCCGTCACGTCACCCCCCATACCCATTATCATCCTTATGCGTAAAACTCGGTTCCTGTTCAAAATCGCTCCGCAAATTCCAACTTCCCTTTCCACTATACTGAATGACTGGCCAGAAACGCCCTTCTAAAAAGAAGAAAAGGGGAAGAGGGCGAAGGTCAGTATTCCATCGCAACCCAATATTCGGGCCATACCACCGAGCACGATATTCGGAATTCAAACCTGACAAATTCGCTCCTCCAGATGGAAAGGTTTGATCACCATTTTTAATTTGACATCGAACTTGAGTCCAAGTAAACCCAGAGATGAGTGAGACCACCCAGCGATCGGTTGTCCAAATACGATACCCGCTCTCGAGCGAAAATAGTAATGAATTGTGTCCGTCAATATCTGAATCACTTCGAGAAAATAACCCGTTCATCTGAGGAAGAGAAAAATCACTATCCACGACCGAACCTGAAAGTACTGATCCAAAACTAGCCGTCCCTTCAAAAAACCACCGACTGGAATCATGAGCCCACTGAGCATTGAATGTGGTCTGCCAAATCGTTGCTTCGAAAACTAATTCCGAAACAGGAAAGGACGATGAGGGGCCAATGGTCCATTCCAGCCTATCGAGAGCGATCCCAGATGACACGGTCGTCGTAACGGCCCCATACACTGGAGCCGATAAACAAAGAAAAAACGAGAAAAGCAAAATCCCTGGAAGCCGTCTGGATATTTCCTCAATAGTGTTAATCATTGAGGTATTGTCTCAAAAAATTAGCCTAAAACAATACACGTGGATGTAAGGACATCAAAAAGGGGGAAGAGAGACAATGAACTCCAATAGCAGGTTAAATCCTTGACCGGCTTTGGTGATTTGTACGGCCATACCCAATCATGGTTCAATTAATAATCACTTGCTCTCAATTCACGGAATCTTCGGGAAAAGATTCTTTTGTCACCATTGCGGTGGCACCTCAATCATATTAGAAAGGCCATTTCATGATGACATTATCTATAGATGCTTCCCTACAAACCCTTCGCCAGTCCGTGCCACTTTTAGGAATGTTTGTTTCATGTCTCTTAGTATTCGGCTTTGAAGCATTTGCTGTATCTCCTCCTGCTGAGACAGAGAACCCATCTTTCGTCAAAAAAGGGACTGAGGAACCTCATCTTCGCTTACAATCAGGAATCGTTGGCCTTGCACTTCATCTCACCGCTCGACGTGTAGGCGATCCCGCTCAATTAATTATTCGCGTCGTTCATCCTTCCGGTCCTGCAGCACGAGCAGGCATCACTCACGGAGAAGAAATATTCTCAGTCAACGGGCAATCCCTCACTGGACAAACCTACCAAGAAACCGTGAGTCACATTCGGGGAGAAATTGGAAGTAGTGTCAAACTAGGCCTACGAGGCCCTCAGGGAGAACGGACTCTCACCTTGATCCGAGTCAATGAAAATATCCTGCTGGAACAAACTCCCCAAACCATGTGAGCTCACATACGTTGATACCAAGTCCTTTCAGCGTGATGTATAGTACAAAGGCTCCCTTCCCAACCCTATTAAATGACTGACACGACTCATTTCAAACTTCGAATCGGGATTAGCCAATGCTTATTGGGTGATAACGTTCGCTATGACGGGGGGCATAAACGCGAAGTCTTATTCACAGATGTGCTGGGCCCCTTTGTGGAATGGGTTCCGGTATGCCCCGAAGTAGAAGCTGGACTGGGAACACCAAGGGAACCCATGCATTTAGTCGGCAACTCCATTTCTCCAAGACTACTGACGCTTCACACTAATGTTGATCACACTGCTGTTCTTGAAATTTTCAGCCGGCGTCGAGTGCAAGAATTACGGAATAGCAATTTAGATGGATATATCTTTAAAAACAATTCTCCTAGCTGCGGAGCCTTTCGCGTAAAGGTGTACAATAAAAATACACGACCGTCCAAGCAGGGAATAGGAATATTTTCCGCTGTCTTTCAACAAACTTTCCCTTCTTTTCCAGTAGAAGAAGAAGGGCGCCTACTGGACGCCCGGATTTGTGGAAATTTTTTCGAGCGCATAATTGGTTATCGAAGGTGGAAAGCACTGCTCGAAAATCAACGAGTCAGTCGTAGAGCTATCGAGGGCTTTCATGCCCGGCACAAATATGTGTTACTCGCCCACAGTCGCACCCATTACGAATCTCTAGGAAAGCTCGTGGTCTCAAGAAAGCCAAACACACCCTCTCAATTGGCCCTACGATATGAGGAGTTATTTATGGAGACCCTCAAAGTGAAATCTACGGTCACAAAGCGTGTGCATGTACTTCGGCATTCGGCAAGCACTCTTAAAAAATATCTCAACACCAAAGAATGGACTGAAATGCAAAAATGCATTACTGACTATCATCACCAACTCCAACCACTAAATACGCCTCTATCTCTCATCAAAAATTTTGCTCAAACTAGGCCTGTTTCCTTCCTAAAGGACCAAGTGTTTTTGAACCCTGATCCGATAGAAATCCTCCTAAACAGCCATCTGTAACTATGCATGCAATTCCTCTCCATATATTTTTCTCTATAACTCCCTCACTCAGAAATTATAAACTTGCGCGGTTTTCTCAGCCTCATTATGATCATAAGCTCACAGGTGTGAATCCTGTGGAAATAACTAATAATTTTCCATGTTTTTTTAGGAGTAAATACTATGGCGGAGACAAAAAAAGGCATCATCCTTGTTGGGCATGGAGGCATTCCCAAAGGGTATCCTGCGGATCAAGTCAGTAAACTCAAACGCTTAGAAGCCCAACGTCGTGTAGCTGGGCAACCCATGTCTGCGGAAGAATTAGAATTAGACACAAATATTCGAACTTGGCCTCGCACTCCAGAAACGGATCCCTATCAGGCGGGACTCGAAGCCTTGGGAGCAGCCATGAAACCGCTGGTGAATGGGGCTCTATTCTCGTTAGCCTATAATGAGTTTTGCGGACCAACACTAGAGCAAGCCGTTGAAGACTTGATCGTACAAGGCGCTCAATCCATTACCATCGTCTCAACGATGTTTACACCCGGAGGGTCTCATTCTGAATACGAAATTCCCGAAGAGTTGGAAGAACTCCGCAAACAACACCCTGAGGTGACCTTACACTATGCCTGGCCCTATAACCTCAGTCAGGTCTCAAAAATGCTAGTGGAACATATTGACAAGTTTTCTTAATCCCACAATAAATAATCAAGGCTTCGACCAGTCAAGATTGCGAAGAAGAGAATACTTATTTCATGGCCAAACCTGTAGGAAAAAAGAAAACCAACAAAAAAAGAATTTCGGTTAATAAACCGAAACTGGACCACATCCACCATATCGCAATTTCAGTACCGAACATCGGTAAGGCCCTCGAATGGTATACCTCTCGATTTAACTGTGACGTGAAGTACGTGGATGAGACGTGGGCCTTGCTAGACTTTGCCAATACCAAATTAGCGCTGGTCCTTCCTCATGAACACCCCTCTCATTTTGCTCTTAGTCGCTCTGACGCCAATAAGTTTGGAGAACTGGTCACCCACAGAGATGGACTCAAGTCTGTCTACATCACCGATGCCTTTGGCAATTCAATTGAAGTCTTAGAAGATCTCTAAGGAAACCCCCTTCTTCAACAGATAATGCAGAGCTTTGCAGCACAATCGCTCTTGTTCGTGTGAATTTGAGTCTATTCTTCTTTGCTGTTCCCCGTATGCTCTAAGAAATCTCAGCTTTTTTTTCACAACAAAGCGCATAAACGAATGTCAACACCTTAATGAGGAAAACCCCCACGTGGTATACTGACACAGTTATGAGAAAACATTGTGTCATGGCCCTCTGTTTCATGTTGATTGGGGGCATGCTTTTCAATGCAGTCGTGGCTTGGCCTTCAACCGCTGAAACGATTGTACCCGTGGATGAAGAATTAATAGCTGGACCCGCAGCTCCCTCAACTCCTCTGAAAAAAGACCGCATATGGGATACACAAAGAGGCTTAGGATGGGAAGACCGGTTTTTCGATAAACCGCTTTCTGCATATAATTTTCCAAAGAGTAAATTCACATTACCTGATGGTTCTGGGATTCCCATCAAATCTCCCGGAAGGTTTCCCGGTATTGAATTTGGTGTCGAGATGCATAGCTTTCAAGCTCTACAATCGGTAGTTCCACCGGAGGGTCTATCAATACCCTTGAGCTCCCAGCAGAATCAACCTCTTTTCGTATCCCCTTTCCAGAATTCCCCTGACTACAATGCAGGATTTTTACGGTTCACCTGGTAAAGTTATTTTAACCTCTTCAATATGCACATCGCACAAGAACTCTTCACATGATCCAAGCCATTGATGATCGAGAATTTGATCAGCTGATCGAGAACTCCCTAGTGCCGGTTTTAATTGAATTCTGGCAAGACGGTTGTGGACATTGTCAGTCACTGCTTCAAGAACTAGAATTGATCCAAACTGAAGTCGGAAACGGTCTTGTTATCTATAAAATGAATGTGCAGGAAAATTTTTTAATCCCCGGAGAACTGGAAATTCAATCACTGCCAACCCTGGCGCTCTATGTCGATGGAAAATTTGAAACATTCATTGGGGGAATTGCGAAGAAATCCAACCTACTTCATCATTTAACTCCTTGGCTTTCTTCTCCGTCCTAAGGTACTTGCTTGCAAAGAAGTCTTTACAAAAATTCGCTCTTTTTCATCATCGAGAAAGACCAGAAATTCTGAAATCATTCCATGCTATAGATCATATTGCGCTCCTGTCGAAACCGTGCTTACAATAGAACCAGAGTGCGGCGACAACACATTCATTTCAATTGGAGGGCTTAGCATGTTGCACATCCCTACTGTTTACAGATTAAGCCAACTGACGCTATCTGGGCTTGCCCTGATGGCTACAAGCTGCCTTGTCGTAGCAGGAATAGCTTTTGCGCAAGCACCCCTTATCCTTGCTTCATCTCCACATCAAGAACCAGCAAACCGACAAGATCACACCGCACAGATTTATGACTTTACGATGGATGACATTGACGGGAAACCTCGCCCATTAAGTGAGTTTAAAGGGAAGGTCGTGATGGTTGTGAATACCGCAAGTTTTTGTGGGAACACACCCCAATATGAAGGCCTTCAAACTCTGTACGAACGCTATCGTGATCAAGGCTTTACCATCTTAGCCTTTCCTGCCAATGATTTTGGCAAACAAGAACCAGGGGACAACAAGGAGATTGCGGAATTTTGTTACACAAAATATTCCCTGGAGTTTCCTTTATTCAGCAAGATCACCGTCTTGGATGATCAAAAACATCCGTTCTATCGATACCTCACAGAAGACACCTCATTTACTGGGGAGATTACCTGGAATTTCGAAAAGTTTCTGGTCGATCGAACTGGAACGGTCATTGCCCGCTATGCTCCCAAGCAAAAACCACTGACCCCAAAAATTGTCGGTGACATCGAAAAGGCATTGAAAAATTCTTGAAAATTGACTGAGGAGAAATTGGACAGGCTTAGCGCAAACGCCTTAGATGGCAGAAGAATTAGAAACTCAAGAGGACTTTGATCGAAGGAGGGAGATCTACTAAGGCTTCTTTTGTAATGATCCCTATTCCGCCTTTGTGCTTTTCAATAAACCGGAAGAGAATACCCTGAGACCGTATGACGCGCGGAGGGGTTTCACCGCGAACTTGCTTCATTTTCACCCAATGCACCGACAGCCGCCCTTCTGACATCTTTAAAATTTGCTGCACGAACTGTCGATGTTCAGGAGAATCGGGTTCTCGATCATAGACACGGGGAGCGACATGATTGGGCCATTCCGTTTGTTGTTTGAGAAAAATCCGTGCAACAACGTTGGTCAGTTCTTCCGGTGTCCCGGACAACGAATTTTCTTGATTCACAATAACGGCAAAGGAGTCCTGGGCCAAGCAAGGTGGTGAAAAAACGAGAAAAGCCACAATGCTCCATAGGATTGCTTCTTTTCTCATACCTCCCCATGAGCTAAACCTGACCAAAGCTATACGTGCTCCCCTTAAAAGCTAAACGTTCCTGACAGTTGGAAAATTTGGGCATCGGCATGTGCCGCTCCAAGTCTGCCGCTAGAAAATTCTTTCCAGGTCGCAATGGCCCGAATCCGAACATTGGGAGCAGGGAGATAATTTAACCCAATCACATGTTCGAGAGAACGCCCAGGAGTGTGCAGTCGGGGACCACCACCAGACGGAACGACCTGCAGGTTACCATCTTTGAGCCAGTCAAAGCGGTAAAACATGATCCACTGGTCATTGAGCCGATACGCGGGTTGCGTATAAAACGCTAACCGATTCCCTCCGGCGCCTTTATCTTCATCCGTAAAGAATAATTCATTTTTCCAGAGGATTGGCCCCTTGTCGATAAGCACATCCACGCCGTACATGTAGAAGGTGGCATTGCTGGAAACCGTTGTCGTATCTGGAGCCGTAGGCTTCAAGTTACGTTGACCGGTCCCCCAATTCAACCCAATCGTCGTGCCAAACGATCCGATGGTATAAGCGGCACGAGCTCCACCATAAAACTTCTCAGGTGAACTCCCGGTAAAGAGACCCGTGTACACGTTGTATTGAAGAATATTGTCATCCCAAAAGAATTTCCCATGCGCCTGGGCTCCGGTCATGAAATTCGGGAATATGGTATCGCCAGAAAATGGACGCAGAAATTGTGGTTGTTCTGTATCCAGCAGGATGGCCGGGAAATGCTCAATATTAATGATGCCAAAAGGAGTGATGTAGCGACCAACCTGCAGATTCAAACTATCGCTCTGCTTATAATTCGCCCAGGCTATCACCAGTGGAGTCTTTACTCCACCCGCGCCGGAAAAGGTAAATCCCGGCGAGGTGCGCTGAAACGTATCAGTGAATCGCGTATTCGATTCCCGAACAAACGCCTGAGCAAGAAA
>JAVJHY011516119.1:0-55862 GCA_035593235.1 Phascolosoma agassizii | reverse complement strand
CTGAGCGGCGCACTTTACGGATGCCGCAGTGGCCTGTCAACCGCCTGCTGCTCTCAATTTCACTATCTCGATGGCAGCGTCCAAGCGCTTGATAACCCTAGACTTCCCAACCAGCCAGACAGTTGCGTCAATCGGTGGCGACACAGAGCCGCCAGTGACCGCAACACGGATTGGCTGACCGAGCTTACCCATATTGATCTCGAACGACTCTGCGACCGCACGTATGGTCGAATCAATTATTTCAGGCGACCAGTCAGACAGGCCCTCAAACGCGTCTCGAACAGCCAGGAGCGGCTCCAGAACAACCGGCCGAAGGTTTTTCTTTACGGCTTTCGGGTCGATTTCGTCAAAGTCCTCGTAACAATACCTCGCGGACTCCGCCATTTCGGTCAATGTCTCCGCGCGTTCCCGGTAGATCTCAGCGACTTCTTCTGGCGCTGGCCCGCCCTCATGCTTCAATCCCACCTTCTGCAGGTAAGGTTTCAGCGCCGCACCGATGTGTTCTTTTGGTGCCGCAATGATGTGCTGCTGATTCAACCAGGCCAGCTTCTCTGGATTAAATGACGAGGCCGACTGATTCACGTCGGCGATATCGAACAACTCAATCATTTCTGCGATCGAGAACAATTCCTGGTCGCCGTGTGACCAACCGAGACGCACCAGATAATTGAGCATCGCCTCGGGTAAGTAGCCCTGCTGCCGATATTCTCGTATGTCCACCGCGCCGTGGCGCTTGGAGAGCTTCGCTCCGTCCGGACCGAGAATCATTGGCAGATGCGCGTAGCGCGGCGGTGTGGCACCCAGCGCATCGAGCATGTTCATCTGCTTGGGCGTATTGTTCAGATGATCGTCGCCGCGAATGACATGGCTAATCTGCATGTCATAGTCATCGATGATCACGGTGAAATTGTAGGTTGGTGTGCCGTCTGAACGAGCGATGATCAAGTCATCAAGTTCCTTGTTCAGAAAAACGACACGTCCACGCACATCGTCCTGGACGACTACTTCGCCATCGAGCGGGTTGCGGAACCGCACGACGGGGTCCACGCCTTCGCGTGGTTCTTTGCGATCGCGGCAGCGTCCGTCATAACGGGTCTTCTCGCCGCGCTGCATTTGCGCGGTCCGGAGTTCATCCAGTTCCTCTTTGCTGCAGTAGCAATGGTAGGCCTTGTCGGTCTCCAACCATTCGTCGACGACTTCCTGGTAACGGCCGAATCGCTGCGACTGATAGAACGGGCCCTCATCTGCATCGATACCCAACCAGGCCATACCATCCAGAATGGCCTGGACGTTTTCGTCGGTTGATCGCTCCCGGTCCGTGTCTTCAATTCGCAGCACATACTCGCCGCCACAGTGTTTTGCGTACAACCAGCAAAACAACGCGGTACGCACACTACCGAGGTGCAAGACGCCGGTCGGGCTGGGCGCAAAACGGGTTCTGACGATCATCTCAAATTCTGCAAGAAGGAATGGCGCGAGAGTGTAACAAAAGCACTCTCGTAGCTACATCTGCTATTGGCAATTTCCGAGCGAGTTTACCCAGTTCGCCAGTAGTTGAACGCCCGCTGCATCCACAACAGTACTGCCCAGCGGCGGCATGCCATGCGAGTCTCTGCGGCTGACGCGCTCGACCAGCACGGAGGCACTGGCATTGCCTGGCGAGACGATACGGGCATTAGCGATGCCAAGGTTGCCGGACACAGGCACTACATTGCATGTATTGGTATTGGGCAGCGTCGTCGCATGGCGCAGGTCCATGTTGGATGGTGTCGGCCCTCCCGGGCGATGACAGCCGGCGCAGTTCGAGTGCAGATATGACCGCGCGCGATCATCGAGAGTTTCGCTCGTGTCGGCCGGGTCCGCAAAGCGAGGGAGATTGTTCGGAATGTCGGTCAACGGATCCGTCAACAGGTCGACGTCGTCCGCCGTGAAAAGCTGGTTGGCCGTTCTTCCGGTGGATGGATAGGTGAAGTCTTTGTTGAGCTGGCCATGCTCGGGTCCCAGGCTGAATCCTGCCGCCTGCGTGTGACATTGCATGCACTCGGGACCGCTAGGATAGATCCACTCCTGCCCGGAAATCGTTTTCGATTTGGCGCCGAAGAGTCTGTCCGCATCGGTCCCCGCAGAATTCCACTCATAGGAGTACCCTGCCCAGACACCGTCGGCGTGCCGCATGAACAACCGCGTTTCAATCAGTTGGTTGTTGATTCGGAAATGCTTCATGAGCACGGAACCAACCGGGAATACCCAGTCACCATCCGCATTCACATCAATGCTCGTGCCATCCGGAATGGCGTAGTAACGCTCCTTCGCGGCACCGTCTGACCAGAACAGCACGTTGATATCGTAGGGAATCACTCCGCTCGCCGGCTGGCTTGGGTTAGAAGCACTCACACACCCGGACGCCGAGAGAGTCGTCGCAACCTGATCATTCGAGCTGCCTCCGGACTGCACGATGCGCCGGATATCGCCACTACCGTAGTTCAGGAATAGCAACTCGTCATTGGGCTCGATCGCAAACGCGGAAATGAAGAAAGAGGTATCCAGGAGCTGATCGTAACCAAACGTACCGTCACCATTGTCAACACTCGCAAATATCTTGCCACGCGAATAATCTGCAAAGACGTATCGGCCTGTGAGCTGCGGTATGTTGTCACCATGATAGACTGCGCCGCCCGTTATCGAATTTCCGACCGAGTGCGAATACTCGATAACCGGATCGATCAGCCCGGCCGGGCAATTTCCCGATGTATTGAAATTGTGTGCGCCCTCTCGGCAACGCCAGCCATAGTTGCCGCCAAGTTCGATCAAGTCTATCTCCTCCCAGCTGCCCTGCCCAACGTCGCCAAGCCATAACTGCCCTGTCGGGTTGTCGAACGACCACTTCCAGGGATTGCGCAATCCCCACGCGTAGGTTTCTGGGCAGGACGCAGACCCTGAACCGCTACTGCAACGTGAGTTACCCGCAAACGGATTGTCGGCCGGGATTCCGTACGGCGACCCATTGTCGACGTCGATACGCAGCATATTGCCGAACAGGTTGCGGGTATTCTGCGCACGATCTCCTGGGTCTCCACCCGAGCCGCCGTCACCAAATGAGATGTACAGGTACCCGTCCGGGCCAAAACCGATCTGGCCGCCATTATGATTTGAATAAGGTTGTGTAAGTCGCAACACTTCGGTTGCATCTGTGGCGTCCAGGGTCAGACCGCTGTCTTTGCTTTCAAACCGGGAAACGATCGAAACAAATGGCCCGCCGCTGCCCGCGGCGTCGATCATGTAGGACAGGTACACGTACCAGTTACCGTTGCCGTAATCCGGGTGGAATGCCATACCAAGAAGCCCTGCTTCCTGGCTGCCCGAATCGACGTCAATCGGATCGCCCGGCGAACGAATATCGATAAATGTCGATAAGCTGGACACACTTCCGTTGTTCGAAAAGCGCTGCACTCGTCCATCTCTCTCAATCACGTACCATTGGGAGGTGTCACCTGGCGCCATGATGAGACCGACGGGATTCACCAGTGTCGGTAAGTTTGGAAACGCATCCTGCGTCGTGAGAGATGTATTCAAGATCGGGCGATCAGGCGCAATACAACTGCTATTGGACGGTCGCGTATCCAACCCGGATACCAGGTTTGAATCGTCGTTGACAATAGTACCTACACCGGTGCCGTCAGATATTGTGGCGCCGCTCGGGCTGCTGACGGTCAATGTAAAGTCCTCGTCGCCTTCATCTTCTGTATCGCCAACGACATTGACCGTTACGTTGGTGGATGTTGACCCCGCCGTTATCGTTCGATTGCCGGAGCTTGCCAGGTAGTCTGCAGGATCGGTCGCGGTGCCATCCGCAGTGGCGAAGTCGAAGCTCACATCCTGTGACGACGCATTGTCCAGAGACACGGTGAATGACATCGTCGACTGACCGGAATCGCCCTCGGCTACCTGCGTATCGCCGACTGAAATAACCACTAGCGTGTCATCGTCAATTATGGTTCCAAGCCCCACTCCATCCGATATGACAGCGCCGCTCGGGTTGCTCACGGTCAACGCGAAGTCTTCATCGCCTTCAACCTCAGTGTCGCCAACGACATTGACTGTTACGTTGGTGGATGTCGACCCTGCTGTTATCGTTCGATTGCCGGAGGCCGCCAGGTAGTCGGCAGGATCGGTCGCAGTACCATCCGCAGTGGCGAAATCGAAGCTGACATCCTGTGAGGATGCATTGTCCAGAGATACAGTGAACGACATCGTGGCTTGACCCGAGTTACCTTCATCCACCTGCGCATCGCTGACAGACATCACGAGTGGCGAGTCATCATCAACAATGGTGCCAATCCCTGTTCCATCCGATATGGCAGCGCCAGTTGGGTTGCTGATATTTACAGTGAATTCTTCGTCGCCCTCATCTTCTGTATCACCAACAACGTCGACTGTGACGGTGGTGGTTGTCGACCCCGCCGTAATCGTTCGATTGCCCGAGGCCGCCAGATAGTCGGCAGGATCAGTGGCTGTGCCGTCTGCGGTCGCAAAATCGAAGCTCACATCCTGTGACGATGCGTTGTTCAGAGACACAGTGAAAGACATCGTAGCCTGACCCGAGTCACCTTCATCCAGCTGTGCATCGCTGACAGAAATCGCGGGTGGCGCGTCATCATCAACAATGGTGCCAATACCTGTTCCGTCGGAAATAGTAGCACCGCTCGGGTTGCTGACAACTACAGTAAAATCTTCGTCGCCTTCATCTTCTGTATCACCAACGATGTCGACTGCTATGGTGGTGGTTGTCGACCCCGCCGCAATCGTTCGATTGCCCGACGTTGCCAAATAGTCGGCAGGATCAGTGGCTGTGCCGTCTGCGGTGGCGAAATCGAAGCTGACGTCCTGCGACGATGTGTTACTCAGGGATACCGTAAACGACATCGTGGCCTGACCTGCGTCACCCTCGGTCAGCTGCGCATCGCCAACTGAGATCTCTGGTGGAGAATCATCATTGAGGATCGTGCCAATTCCCGCACCATCGAGAATCGTCACATTCAGAGCAGCACTCAGACTAAGCGTCAGCGTTTCGTCCGGCTCGACTACAGTATCCCCGCTAACAGAAATGGTCACTCTCTCCACGCTACCACCGGGCGGAATGACTAACTGTCCGCTACTCGCAATGAAGTCTTCACCCGCTGCCGCCGAGCCATCGCTGGTCGCATAGTTCGCCGAGATGGTGAATGCAGATGGAGCACTGATTGATACATCAAATGTCAGATCGGTTGTTCCAGTATCGCCTTCGGTGACCGAAACATCGCCTATAGATAGTGATGGCGGGCTATCGTCATCGAGAATGGTCCCCGCTCCGGTCGATGCTCCGATCGACCCTGACGTGACCAGAGTGATCTGCACAGACATCGACTCATCTGGTTCGTCCATTGCATCATCTGCTACGCCAATGACTATGGTTCCGGACGTCGCACCAGCTGGTATTCTCAGGGAGGAAAATTGTGCGCTATAGTCCGACCCAGCGGAAGCTGTTCCATCGACCGTCTGGTATTCCACATCAATATCCAACGCACTGACGTCGGAAAGCATAACCGGAAAGTCCAGGGTTGAGCCGGACGCCGATTCGGAAACCGATGTTGCATCTCCAATAGACACGATCACAGGCACCGGACCACCGGCGTCATCGTCGGCAATCGTCCCTGTCGCGCTCGCGGTACCCAATGATGCATTGACGGGATTCGTCAGTGTTACTGAGAAGGTTTCGTCACCCTCGTCGACGACGTCTCCGTTGACCACTACAATGATTTCGGTCGACGTTTCTCCAGCCGGTATTGTGAATATCCCACTGGATGCGCTGTAGTCCTGCCCGGCAGCAGCCGTCAGATCGGACGTTGAGAAATTGGCACTCACATCGAAACCTGATACTGAGTCCAATGCCACTGCGAAACTCGCGTTCGCCTGACCGGAGTCTCCCTCTACAAGACTGACTGAAGAAATTGAGATGGTCGGAGGATTGTCATCATCGATGATCGTGCCATTGGCAGACCCCGTCTCGATTTCTCCGTCGGACGCTGCAGTAAGATTCAGGTCAAAGGACTCATCCGGCTCATCAATCGAGTCGTCGACAACTGACACAGCGATCGTGCCACCCAGTATGCCTGCTGGAATTGTCAGGGTCGCGCTACTACCTACATAGTCGAGTGAATCGAATGCGGACCCAGAAACGGTCTCGTATTCGATCTCAATATCTGTCGTAGAAGCTCCAGAAAGTGCCACCTCAAACTCAATTGAGCCGTTCAGCAACCCTTCGTTGACCGAATTTCCTCCGCTGACACTAATCTTGATGACCGCAGGTACGATGGCCGTGTCCAGGTCAACTGTTTCTGCGCCGCCAAGGCAGCCGGAAAGTAGCGCGGCTAGAGTGATGAGTATTGGGGGTTGGACTATACGCAATCGGGTAATCAACTCTCGAAACTTCGGCAAATTATGTCAGTTAGCTATTTTGAATGTCACTGTAGCCAAATGCCGACATAGCACGTGGTGGACTTAACAAAATATTGGTATTGGTTCGCTGGCATCGCCGAGGCAAAGGTGCTCAAATTGACTGGAATGCGAATCCATCAACCCACAGTTGCGGTTAGGCAGGGTACCGCCACCTACTCCGCTCTCATTGAAGCAGAGGGAATGCCGGGCGAATTGTGGTTCCGCACCGACGCTAAGTATGCCGATATGATGTCGGACCACGCCGATGCTGCCACCGTAGCGCTAGTTCTTCCTGCGATGCTGCGGAAAGAGAACATCGCAGTTGAAGGTCGAATATCTCCGGCTACCTGGCAATCCCTGATCGGACCCTACCAACACGTGCAACAGTCGGTGCTGGGCATTGACGATTCTGTAGACATATCCTGTCGAGAAATTTACGAGGCCAATTACAATGGTAAAGCAACCATCACGGGCTTCTCCGCTGGCGTCGATTCATTTTCCGTACTTCTAAGTCACTTTTTAGGCGAGAACCCGCGCCAGCCGAAAGTCTCACATTTGCTCTTCAACAATGTTGGATCACACGGTGTAGGTCGTCACTGGTTGTTCGAGCAGCGCTTTGAACACTTAGGTCCAATAGCGAAGGAAATGAACCTCCCGTTTGTGCCAATGGACTCCAATCTGATGGACTTCTATGTCGATGAGTTGACATTCAAGAAGACATACTCAACCCGAAACGCTGCTGCTGCACTGGTTCTGCAGAAGGGTGCGTGCGACTATTTACATGCGTCGTCTCTCCACTATCATTACGTTCATACGGCGCCGGTCGAATCAGCCGGACCCGCCGAGCCTTTCGTAATGCGCGTCCTCTCCAATCAGAATATTCGAATGCAAACCGTTGGGTGCGAGATGACACGATCTCAAAAAATTCATCAAATAAGCACCGATCCAATTGCGCTTCAAAATCTTAACGTATGCGCGAGCGGCGATTCGGCAACCAACTGCTCCAAATGTTGGAAATGTATGCGAACAATGCTGGCAATGGAGGCCCTGGGCGTACTCGAAAAGTTTGCCGGCAGTTTCGACATCGAAAAATTCTGGGCAAACCGTACAAGGTATCTGGCGACAATTCTTTCGCCAACTTCGCAAGACGAGGCCGAACTCATCTCAATGGCCAGACAGGGTTTAATAACGATACCAGTGGCCTCGCGTCTGCAACATATCGCTGATCCGCTGCTAACCGTGGTGGCGAGGCTGCGTGACCGCTTGCTAAAATAACACAGCTGTCTACAATCACCGACAGCCATAACTTCTTTATATATCAGTTACTTACCTAAAGATAATGCAGCCGAACAATTTCGTTCGTCTCTCAACTACGACAGATTCCCGCTCGTCAGCAGCGCTGCAACTTTAAAGAACACTGACATATTTCCATAAGCTCTTGATTGCCCGACTTGCGAACAATTCTGGCACAACTATTGCTTAGTATTAGTTGAGAACAATTGGTACTGACAAGAGTTCGTGGAGTTGGACTATCGCGTGACGTAGTGCACAGATTGGAAAACATGTGGGATGTTTATGTTGCGTTCGTATTGTTGTGCGGACGTAAAAAAGTAATACTGACTACGTGATAAAAGCAAACCTGTTGAAAGACAGGGACGCAAAGCTTCCGGTCTAAGGACTAATCGTCTACGACAGCGGGGTTGCCAAGAACGGTTCGAAGGTATGAGTAACCTATCTCTGCTTTGCCGTGATTGTACTTCCCGCGTGTGACCTTCCGGTCCATTCCAAAGCTTTGTCAGCAAGACTGACGACGGAGATCGTCAGTACCAATACAATTTGACGCTTGTCGTCATCTGAAAAGGCAAACCTGTCGTGAGACAGGGACGCAAAGCAACCGGTCTTTGACCTATTAAGACAGCGGAGCTGCCAGGTGGTGCATCAATCTGAGCACGAAATCTCAGATATGCACGGCTGATACAGCCATCTTAAGTCAGGACCTGAAATACAGACGAAGTCACATGATGTGACTGGATTGTAACGGGTCAATTTGTGAAAAAACTAAAGTACACGCGCCACATTCGATTTTTGGTTATGGCCGCAGCTATTGTTCCACTCACAGCATGTCTCAATGCAGTGACAGAAGAATCCGTTGTCAGCGAAGTTACCGCAGGCGACACGGTTGTCGTTTCTACGGAAGGTGCTCCTGTAATAACGGGTAACCCGGTGAATTTCGTCAAAGCCGGCGACTCGTATGAATTCACGCCTTCGGTTTCTGACCCGAACGGCGACAACCTGACGCTTTCTGTTAAGAACAAACCGGGCTGGGCGAAATTTGACAGTACGAATGGACGTTTCTGGGGAACTCCGCTGCTCGGTTCTGAGGGCGAGTACAGAAATATCGAAATTGTCGCATCCGACGGAGATAATAAGACCTCATTCTACTTTTCCATTACGGTTAACGCGATAGGATCGGCATCTGTCGAGTTGTCATGGACAATCCCAACTGAGTATGAAGATGGGTCGGCGCTGACCGATCTTGCAGGGTTTTATATCTACTACGGCGAGCAGGACGACTATTTTCCGGACGTAGTTCATGTCGATAATCCGAGCGTATCTACCTACGTTGTCGGGAACTTGACGCCTAAGACTTACTATTTTGTTGCCACTTCCTATAACTCCCAGGGAATTGAAAGTCGCCAGTCGAATGTTGCAATGAAAATCGCGACCAAGTAATCATTTAGTTAATCGAACTATTGACGATGTGGCAGATTCTGGCCACATCATCGGGCCGCACTGCTGTGTGCGCGGGCAAGGTCAACAGTCGTGACGCGAAATCCCGAGCCGACGTCCAGTCCCCTTCAGCCACCAATCCTTGAGGCACATTTAAAATCTCCTGCAAAATGCTCGGATACATTAACGATGCCCCCAGGCGGTGGTGCGTGAGTCTCTCGTAGGCTGTGTCCCGAGCAGATTCTGAAGGCATTATGAGGGTGAGCCTTAGCAGATAAGTATCGCGTGAGACATCACATGAGTTCGGCAAGATCAGCTCAGCCGGCAGCAATCTGTTATAGCCAGCAACAATTGCGGCGTATGCGGCTTTTCGTCGGCTCAGATTATCTATTGAGCACGCAATAGGTTGCGTTGCTTCCTGGTTCAGTCTCATCAGCTTTTCGAGCGGCTTATAGAATGTTTCACCGATATGAAGCAACGGTATTTTTTGCGGTATGCCGAAGAGCAGTGGTTGAATCAACAAGTTGTGCAAACTGACCTTAAGTTGGCTTGTAACCCGGTCCGATTTTTGGGCGGTCTTCCATGTTTCGTACCCCAGGTTAGAATGTTGGGTAAGCATGGCACCACCACCAAGTGCTGAGGCCGGCTTGCCTCTGCCAAAACTGAAAACTGAGAAATCTGCATGATGGAGAGAATTAGCATCACCTGAAAATCCCTGGCAGCAGTCGTAGATTAGCGCAACACCGGTATCCTCAAGCTTGCTCTTAATCTCAGCGAGACGCTCTGGAATTCCCTGAAAGTTGACCGCAATTACTGCCGCTGTCTGTTCATTCAGCAGTCCAGTAAGGTGCTCCGTGGACAACCGGGGAGATCCGGAGTCCAGATCACAAAGCACAGCATTGCCGCCAACATATTGAATCGCGCTCAGTACATCCGGACACGTGTACGCCGGAACAATGAACTCGGGCTTGGCGCCACGGTCGTCCCGGCCCGCCGCTCGAAGCTCTTTGGCAGACATACAGGCCGCCGCCAGAGCCGAAGAGCCGGACCCAAACCAATATCTCGACAGCCCAGCCGCGAGCGGCCAGACTTTGTCAATAGGCGGAGCGTGTCCACGTGTGGGAATCGGCTCGCCAACGGTACGCAGAGTCCGCAACATCTATCGCGCCGACGGCTGCCACGTTGTAATTCTCTGCCCGGACAAAAACTTCAGCGTTGCATGGGCGATCGCGACGTTGACCTGGAGAAAGAAAAAAACAACTTTCACCAGAGTATTCTCTCGCAACGATGGCCACAGCCACCCCACCAAGCCGATAGTATAAAATACTATTTGTGCCAGCAGCGCAGCTGCATAAAGTATGCCGTGACCAGCAGTAATCCAGGATACGATAAACAGTGCCAGCATGAACCAAGGCACCAACCAGCGCATTATCTTGTGGCTGAAGACCTGAAAGCTGAACAGGCCGAATCTGGTGAAATTCAGCACTTCCGGGTTTCTCGAAATGGCGGTGATGCCACGAACAACAGTTCGTACCTTGCGCTGATATTCCCTTGACGAGTCCTTTATGTCTCGGTAGATGCCGACAACGTCCGGCCTGGAGATACTCTTGAAGCCATTGCGTACGCAATTGAGCGCTGTATTAAAATCACTTGGAGAAACAATATCCCAGTCTTTGCAGATGGCCGCCCGTGCTGCAAAAAAGGACCCGCTCAGGCCTACGAGGCCCGCTCTTGTCGATTCGAGCGACCGCAACCACATTTCGTATCGAACATAGAGGCCCTCTCCTGCTACTTCACCATCGTCGGTCAGGAACTTATCCTCACTCGATATCGCACCAATTTCCGGGACTGAGAAAACTTCAGCAATCTTGGCGAGCGCGTCCTCGGGTACCTGGGTTGCAGCATCGGAGAATACGAGCAGGTCGCCTTGCGCCGAACTGACAGCAAGCGATTGTGCGAATTCCTTGCCCTTGTGGTCTTCGGCGCGAACCAGGCGAACCCCCCGATCCGCGTACTGCAACACTATGTTGTCGGTATCATCCGTGGATGCATCTGACGCGACGATGACCTCAAGAAGGTCTTCCGGGTACTGGACCGCCAGCGTGTTCTCAATCTTGTTCCTGATGATCTTAGCTTCATTGTGGGCGGTAATAATGAAGCTGATACGCGGTGTTTCTGCGACTGCGCAACCCGAAGGTCTGAACCGCGGCAAGAGCAGCAGGACGAGAGGATAGATCGCGTAGCTGTACAGACAACCAATGACCAACACCCAAAATACAATATCAATTCGATTCAAGACTGTGACCGATTCCAAACCCGAGCTGTTGCGTTTGCCGGGTACATAGTATGAGATATAGAGCCTCAATCTGCTACTACTGAAATCGCAATTATTCCCTATATGCTATCTCTTAACGAAAACCGCACCACATGCCAACCTGAGAACTCCGTCATTCGACCGAATCTGTTTGTTATCGGCGCCATGAAGTCCGGGTCTACGACGCTCCACGAGTATCTTCGTTTGCATCCGAAAATTTTCATGTCCGAGGAAAAGGAACCAGGTTATTTTGTGCCAGAGCTCTGGGCCGACCGTCCTGAATCCGACTATCATTCACTATTCGCCGAGGCTAAGACGGAGAAATACGTTGGCGAGTCAAGCACACATTACACCAAGTTGCCTCGATACGAAGGTGTCGTTAACCGTATCGCGGCCCAGGCGTCTAGCCCGCGATTTCTATACATTATGCGACACCCGATTGAAAGAACTATCAGCCACTACTTCCATTCAGTGCGAGATGTCCGCCGCTCGGGCGAAACGCGGGATATTATTTCCGCTTTGACACGCGAAGAAATTTACACAGCCTATTCCGACTATGCCCGACAAATCGAACCGTACGTATCTCGGTTTGGTAAAGCCAGTGTATTAACGATTGTATTTGAGGAATTTAAAGCTGACCCGATTTCCTCGTTGGCTGACATATGCAACTGGCTAGGAGTTGAGCCGTTTGATTTCGAGCTACCTGAAATTGCGGCCAATCGAGCTCCGCCGAACTACGAGATGGCGGCTGGCAAAGGAATTTTGAATCGCCTGAGAAACTCGAAAATCTGGGAGATGTTCGCACCGCTAGTTCCGAAGTGGATCAGAAAAAAAGCGGCAGCGGCATCAGTCGAGACTTCTGCGCGATCGATATCCGAACTGGAACGAGCAGAAGTATACGATCTGCTTCGCGATACAATGCAGGAGTCCATTGGGAGGCTTACGACGATTACCGGTCGTAGATACGATGTTTGGCGCCTGGACCTTCCCCGGGACGGACAAGGTTCAAGCTAAGCCGTTTTGCCCGACAGTCTATTGCGCAGTTTTCCCAGCCCCAATAATATTGGATTTCGGCTTCTGACCAGCCAGAAATAGGCAGCGTTTGCCGCAAGAAACAAGTAAGCGGGAATCAATCTCCAGACCCTGCCTTTCGAGGTCGGAGGTGGCATTTGAATCGCTCTAAGGTGTTCAATCATTTGATTGAGCCTCGATCGTTGAATTTCGATGTTCGAATAGTCGAAATCACGAGCGGCGTCTATGGCAGTGTTCAGTGCCACTTGAGCCGAATGGTCGTCGTCGAACACAGAGATTGACATCACCTGCCGGTCAGCATCGATTTCGTGCATTACCCGCCCGATCTTGTCGGCATAGTCGATAGCAACGAATGGTGTCCTGGCCATCGCTGACAGGATGAGACCATGCAGTCTCATTGATACAACGAGCTCACATTCCCCAAATATCTGCAAAACTCGCTGCGGGGTGAGCTCTGCGTGAGAGTGCTTGATCACCTCGACGCTGTCATGAATCTGTTCTTCGACCAGGTCCAGGAGCGCCGCGTCTGAATAGGGCAGGCCGAAAAGGGGGTCTTCGTCAACCTCGTCACTGACAGCATCGCTGTCACGTGCATAGGGAACAAAAGGCAACAGATGAACTCTTAGCTCCTTTTCTCTCGCCAACTCTGTTACGAGCCGTACAATCCGATCCAGGCGCTCGGAAGTCAACGCACGATCACTTCTTTGCGTGGATCTCAAGATCAGAGCGAGCCCACGCTTGCGAGACACATTGAGGTCGCCGAGATGTGTACCGAATACAACGTCGGCGGAGTGCGTGATTTTCTCCTCAGGCACTCCAAGCCTTCGTAATTCTCTCGCGGCGGAAACATCCCTGACAAAAATGAGGTTCACGAATCGCAGCGCGAATTTGGTATATAGCTCAGTTAGGTTGCTGAGCGAGTTCGCGTCTGCTCCCAAACCCAGCAGTACAGTGGGTGTCCCGAGTATGCGGGCCAAAGGAATCAACATCATGAATTCAAGCGCACCGCAGACCAGTTCCCCTCCTCCAATTGCCAGGAGAGAGGAATTGTCCAGCACGCCGATAGTATTTGACCATTGCTGAATCCGGTGTATCTCCCCCAATGGCAGGTGTGAGGTCACCATTTCTCCGGTCACACGTCGGTCATCCATACAGATACTGACGTATTCGACAGTGCAGTCCCGGAATGCTCGGGAAAACACGTCCTGCACCTCAGAAACAATTGCATTGTCCCCAACATTTTCACGGGATGCGTGTGCATGTGCTACGAGCATGTTAATGAGGCCAGGACCGTCCGACACCGCGCTTTGAACTCAGAACAACTGACAATACGAAGACCACCGAGAGAATGCGATGACCTAGTTCTCACAAGTGCCGACTACCACTTCGGGCAATGCACGACACGAAGAACGGTAATATCTTATCCGAGTTAGGCTGGATGCTTGAATAGGAAGAATATTACCTAAGTCCGGAACGAGTATCCCTACGAATGGTATCATCGCGGCCTCAAAACGAGTCAGTCCTACAAATGTGTGGGGCGATTTCGATTTTATCGCATCAGTCGGGACGAGATCATAGTCTTGTAGCTCGGAATCCGCTTGTTAGGGTGCCGGCGTCATGGGCGACTTTGCTATTCCGTACATCCGTCGTACATCCACCGTGCGCCACTGTCGCATTGACGAGCTACACAACAATCAGCGAGAACATTTGCGCCGCGTCACATTTCTTGTCATCGAGAAGACATCAAATCTGCTTGAACGCAGATAACATTCAAAGAGTAAGGGTAGAATACGCATATCTGGTTCTAATCACACCAGTTTTGCTGAATCGGAATCTCCCAATACCCACCACCACGGAAGGCCAATGACCAGAAAACGCCGCGCGGCCAAGCATGTGACATTGTATGCGGCGAGCACCTTCATAAGACGTGCCGTTGGATTGGTTATGCTCCCCATATATACCAGATATCTGACGCCAGCAGACTACGGAATCGTCACACTTCTATCCATGATGTTGATCGCCTTCGAAACGGCGATCGGTGCGAGATTCATTCAAGCCATACCAAAATTCTACTACGATCAAGAAAGTGAACGCGACCAGCTTGCCGTCGTGAGTACGGCAATAATATTGACTGGTGCAATCAGCTTTGTCGGAGCTGCTGTCATAGTCCTATCGTCCGGATCGCTGTCAAACTTTCTTCTCGGTACCACCGAATACCAAGACTTTGTAGGAATTTATGGACTTTTGTTTATCACAATGGCGATCGAATACTACGGCTACCAGTTCGTAAGAATTCTGGAAAGACCCGTTCTCTACTTGGTTACTTCGATTTCCAGACTCACTTTCCAGTTGGCCTTAAATGTGTGGTTCGTGGTGATCCTGGAGAAAGGGGTATGGGGTGTAATTGCAGGGAGCGTCATCAGTTCCGTTGTCTTTAGCAGCATCTTCGCCGTCTTCGTCGGTCTCAAGACGGGGCTACAGTTTAGAAAGGACATCGCTGTCCAGTTGCTGAAATTCAGTTGGCCACTATGGATTTCCGGTGTTGCTACACTTTACATCGCTAGTTCTGGACGATACTTTATTCGAGTTTTCGCAAACCTCGATGAGGTTGGACTATTCGAGCTAGCGAATAGATTCTCAAGCCTTATTCTTGTTCTTGTTTGGGTCCCTTTTACACAATGGTGGCAAACTGAGCGGTTCAAGATATTCAAGTTGGGCCCCAACGGACATAGGCAGTTTAGGATGGTTTTCGACGTGATTTCCACTGCCCTACTGACGGTTGCTGTTGGCGTGGCGATACTATCAGAGCCTGTAATTCGGATCATGGCCGCTCCAGACTTTCACGGCGCAATTCCGGCCGTCCCGGCTTTAGCTTTCGCCACAGTCTATTCGGAACTGTCGGTATTCTTCTACCTAAGTTTTTTTGCATCAGAATCAACGAAAACCATTGCGCGACTGAACTGGGCTACCGCGGCAATTGTTTCTTTAGCCTACATTCTGCTCATTCCAAGTTTCGGCTTTGTTGGTGCAACAGTGGCGTTCTTAGTTTCGTCGGTATTCGTTTTTCACTTAGCATTCTTTTTGTCCAATCGAATCGCTACTCTAGGAATTCGATTGACTCATTTTTACCAAAATTCAGCCGCCGCAGGCATAGTTACAACGCTGAATATTCTAATACCGGTAGAGACCCCTCTAGTAATCAAATTAACGTATCAGCTCGGACTGATCACGGTTTACCTTGCATTTTCATACGCGCAACTGCGAAGAAACTCAACAACCAGGGGTCTCGTTTTGTCAGCGCAAGAAGCTCTGCATGGAATGGTGTATCGGCGGAAACGTCGTTAGACAACAAAAAATCCACCACCTTGACATCTATCTCGAAAGACTACTCGCAATACATACGTTGGACTTGTCACGCTTCGATACGTTGTTTAGGGTGACGATAAACGCGAGTTGAAACCAGAAGTACGGGTAGTAGAACACGGTTACGAAGAATCCACTCGCCAGGTATCCAATCAGTCCAGCGTCGAGCCCGTAGGCCATAAGCGTGCCGAACCTATCCCCTCGCTGACTACAGTATTCTTTCGTGTTTGCATTTAGTCTAATCGCACCGACTATCATTAGGATAAATACGATGAGCCCGACGTATCCCAGCTCAGTTCCGGCCTCAATAAAGATGTTGTGCACGAGTCGAGTTCCACCTTCGGTACCTGGGTGGTTTTCTTGATGATAGGTGCTCCAATTCTTATAGCCCACACCCAACAACGGGTACCGGGACATCGCTTCTAACCCGTCGTTCCAGAGTTCGATACGAGATGTTGACGTGTTGTCCTCGCCAGCAGAAGCGAACCGGTCCAGAGACTCACCAGGAATTAGGAAAAACACTCCGACTCCAATAATTACGGCAACTATGAGCACCTTTACACGAGCCGTGGCCGTCAATATGAGCCAACCAAAGGCCGCAATGATTCCAACGACTGCTCCGCGCGACGAGGTGGCGACCACCGACACAAACCCAGTGAGTGGTATGAATAGGAGTGCCGGCTTTTTCCACCAATCGACGTACCGCCAAACTACGGCAACAAGACAGCAAACAAGCGGCAGAAACACGCATAGCTGAATGCCGAACTCGCCCGAATTGTGAAACCAGCCTGGACCACCTGTTACACCCCATGTCCTGAAAGAGAATCCCGTCATGGCCCAACTGAAGAATCCATGCTGAGTCATCTTGAAGTTAAATAATGTGTAAGCCAGAACCAACAAGAAAAACTGCTCCCTTGTATTAATGATTACCGTAAATAGGAAATAGACCAATACCCATGTAAAAAATAATGATAATTGCGCGTACGCAATGTTCGGCACATACGCAAACAAAGAGGAAAGGAGCACAACAATCGACAGCACTACGAACATCTTGTTTTGGAATCCGATCGCTCGATTCGCAGTGCCCATCCAGAACGAAGCTACGAGCGTTGCCAACAGCGCCACCTGCGCCAAGGGAAGCGCCTCAATTGCTTGGTAGATCGACTGAGGCCTGACGTACTCGACAAATACATATATTATCAACAAGATATACGCTGCCGGTTGCCGCCAATACGCCCTGGATATTGACCGAAATTCCAGCGGAGCAAGATTGATGACTGCATCGCTACCTGTTTCACTAGATTGTTTGGTCATTGACGGCGGTACCTTTCGATTTCCAGCCCGCATCTAGGCATCAGGTTTGTGATTATGACAGGACACAATAGCCCAGCAATTCGTGTATTACATTTAGCATCTGGCGACTTGTGGGCTGGCGCTGAGAATATGATCTATCAATTGGTGAGAGAACAGTCGAAAACCCCTTCAATCTTCGTCTCTGTACTTCTATTGAACGACGGGCTTCTGGCAAAGTCTATCAGAATCCTGGGTGTCCCGGTGAAGGTGGCAGACGAACAGTCTTTGAGCTTTGCAAAAATAGTCGGCGAGGTATTGAAGACTACGAAAAATCATGAAATCAATGTAATCCACTCCCACCGGAGAAAAGAAAACATCATTGCTTCGTTTTGCACGCTGTATTGTCGAAGAATGGTATCAATTCGTACGACTCACGGAAGTTCAGAGCACGACGAGCGACGATCGATGCTCGGTAAGGTAGTAGACTATATTGACTTGATCTGCGCCAAGTATATTCAATCAATGAATGTATTCGTTTCAAAGGACCTAGCCACTCGTGAATTGGAACGCTATGGCGCTCGGAAATCACGGGAAATTGAAAATGGCATTGACCCGGACGCACTCCCACTCAGGAGGAATCGTCAATTGGATCGAAGCGACAAACGGTGGGTTGGACCCTTATCCCTAATTTTTGTAGGTAGACTTGTGCGCGTAAAACGCTTGGATATCCTCCTTTCGGCGGCAGAGGACCTAGCCCGCCTAGACGCCCCGGTTTCAATTCAAATTGTCGGAGATGGGCCACTATTCAGAAAAGTTCAGTCCGACATATCGGCCAAAAGCTTAGGAAATGTTGAACTAATGGGATTTAGAGACGATGCACATAGACTGATATCCGATGCTGACGTGATGGTGATCACCAGCGATCATGAAGGACTTCCGATGTGCGCGCTGGAAGCAATGTACATAGGGACACTTGTTCTGTATCGATCTATTCCGGACCTAGAATCACTGTTTGAATTTGGAAAGTATGGCATCCCGTGGAATCCTGAAGCTGAAAGTCTCGGCAACGCAATCTTGCAGCTAGTCGGCGAATTTGAATCAATGGGGCATCGCGTTTCCGCCGCCAGGCAAATTGCAACAACAAAATACTCGATCAAGAATACCGCCCAGAAATACGAGAGTCTATACCGACAAGTTATTGGGAATTCGTGACGCGCCTGGCAGATTCGATCGCGTTGACTATTGTGCTACTGGATACAGTTTGGGTGTTCACTACCGAGAATTGATCCATTAACATGACTGCGCATCTTCTTGACAGTGACGATTCAACGCCGATCAATTGAGCTTCTGGCCGATTCACTTTTACCGTAAGGTGGCCCGTGAAACGTTCGCCTAGTCCTGCTCTAGTTTCCCTTATTTTCTCCTCCAGCTGCAAGGTGCTTGCCTGCCCACCCGAGTTGTGATTCGCCCATTCCGCGGGCCGATAGGAATCAATGTCTGCAAGAATCTGGGCAATTCCCTCAGAAAGGCCTTCATTTTGTAACACTTCGCCATTCACGCCGGATACTATCGAACTCCGATTGACCCCAACGTTTTGTTCGAGCAATACACCACATGCGCCCGCCGCCATTGCTTCAAAAAGAGATCTATTGCTCCCCTCGCGAAGGGACAATAGTACATTGACGCGAGATGAGTTCAGGAGTTGATTGAGTTCCGCTGGCGAGAGATCCTCGTAAAGATCGAAATACCGGTCTTGGCCGCGCAGCATTGACAGATTCGCTACATGTTGCCTGTTGCCGCCCCAACTTGAACAAACGAGGGCGCATCGATAATTGCCCATCGTGCTTAGCTCTTGCGCGAGATCCAAGAATCGAATTACACGTTTACCAATACTGTAGTTAGCTACATAGACAACGTCATACTCGCGCCGTCCTCCTTTCTGATATGTAAAAACACTGCTATCGAACCAGTCTCCAGAACCAAGAGCAATTGGTGTGAACGGCCGACCGAGAGTTTCAATAAACTCGAAGTCGGCTCGGTCGGCGCTTTCAACAAACAGGTTTCCGTCCGTGAAACTCGCCCAACTGAGGACCTCGGGCAAGGCATAACCAACCCAACTAGGTTCAAAAACCACATCAAAGTAGTCCAGTAACGTCTGGCAATCCATGCACTCAGACAACATGCGGAACGTCTCAGTAAATTTTACGAAAAGAACCCCTTTCTCGACGACTGCGTTTGACCGAAATATTGGCCACTTCAATACAAGTATTCGGCCGGTCAGTAGCTTAAACTCGTTTTCGCTCAGTTGTCGATCGCTGCGGAGAAGTATTGAATACTCCTTCGATTTTCCCGCTACTCTTTGCATAGTCTTTGAGTGCAACCCGAGGCGGGCTGCAGCGAGCTCCATCCTTAGAGACAGCTTCTTGATGCCAATGTATGACAAGGCGATCGCCGATTTCTCCAAGATCATCGCCGCAATATGTCTCGCCGAAACGTGAAATGTCTCGTGAAGCGAAGTTTTGGCAAAGTACCAAACCGCCAGTGGAAATCGCCAGTAGTTTCGTTGCACATCTCTCCACTTCGGATTCTGCGATTTGGGCATTTCTCCAGTGAGCTGACTAGTTGTCATTGAAATTGTCCGTACTCCAACTGTCCACCAACGGACTTAGTACTACGTCCGCAGGCCAATACCAATTCCAATATTTGGTTGGAAATTTGCGCGATAGAGATCAAGAAATACTTTGTGGAAGCTAGAGCATCGATCTGACTTCACTCGGTCACATTCGGAGGATTCGGCAATATCTGTTGAATCTCAGCGTCGCTGATGAAATGTCCACGACTTCCTTCATGATTCCGCCACTCTGCAGTTAGCCGGCCATTGGAATCGATCATCCCGTCTTCAGGTCTGCCCATCAGATTATCGCTTTCAATAATTCGGGGCGCATCCGAGCAGTCTTTGCAGCTCAAACCAGACGACCCATTTACAATTACATTTTTGCTAAAGAATTGTTTCGGAAAGGAACTTGAGATGTTACTGAATCGCACATCCCCCACAAAAGTATTCCGAAATATGTATGCGCTACCACCATCACGGGCTTGCTTCTGATTGACTGACAACGCCACTCCGGAACTCATTGACACATAGTTAAAACTAACTTCAATTTCCCCGAACTCGAATTTCTCTGTTGCGTAGTATAGCCAGATCCCAACGTCAGTCGCGGCCCGAATTGTGTTTTTACGAATGAACCATCGCGTGGTATCAACCTTCGGCCCGATGGGATGACTGCTACTTCCAGTTGGGTCTGAAAAATCGTGAAAGTCATTATTCGCAATTAGAACATCGCGTGCCGTATATCCAAGAACACCGTACCCATGAAAAATCCTAGAAAACGTATTTCCTATGATGGACCAATTTGACCCTCTGTTATCATTCTTTGCGATCATTATGACGCTCTGATTATTGCTTCCTGACGTGGCATCGAGCTCACGAAAATCATTGTCCGAAAAGGTCACATTGTTGGAATTACCAGGAATTCGGAACCCGAACCTACTATCGCCGCCACCGGAGATTGGTGTGACGCGAAATCCTTTGACAAAAAGGTTATCCAGCCTTGAATCACCATGTATGTACTTCCTAGACATATCCAGAGTTGGTTTGTGGCCTGGGTATGCCATAAGTACCACTGGTTTCCGGAATGTGTATTGAACCCCTTCTCCATCCCCCGAAAAACCCGCGACGTCGTAGGTTCCGTTTTTGAAGTAGGCAAAAAACCCCTCAAACTTATCGTCATATTTTGCATCATATGTACTACCACCGAATACATCTTCGAAGGATCGAAGTGGATCGCTTATAGATCCGGTAGCTCCGCTACTTCCGTTTTCAGCATCAACGAATAGAAAACCTGTCTTCGTCACGAGAATTTCCCAACTTACCGTTGCATCATTTCCAGATGAGTCGACAACAGTAACCTGCACGAAATGCCCGCCAGATTCATTCTCGGGAACACTCCAACTAAGCAATCCGGTTGTTGGTTCAATACTGATATCTGCATTCGAACTCACTTCGTATTTGTACGGGTACGCTCCACCTACTGCGGACACGGAAACTTCATACAGTAGGCCAGGATATGCACGATAGTAGCGATTTGACGTGTCTAGGCCAGCGGCGGGCTGAAGAATCTTCAATCCAAACGGCGAATCCGCCGCAAATGTCTGCGCGTTCATGCCTAACAGCAATAAGAATGGACCAAGCACCCTCCAATGGCGAGCCAAATTACGTAACCACTTCCGACCAATCTGGGGACCGCCAAGCCTTCGACTCGTGTCTGGTCGCGTTGTGCCGTTTTCACGTTTCAATTCAGTACTCCTAACTAAAACAAATTTTGCTTCCGATCACTCTTCGACTACGTGGCAGATGCTAGCTAGACATCCCGCGAATCAAGGTGTCCTCAATTAGGTCCCGATCCCCTACAACCAGCCTCATCTTTCCCGATTTCTCTCGATCGATACAATCAACTCTAGTGACCGAAATCTCGAAGTTCGGCGAAAGCGCGTGCTCCAGTCTGGATTTGACGTCTAGGATGTCCGACTCAGCGCACTCCACAATAATTTTCAGTAGACGAACTGTTCGTTGAACTACCTGAATTCCTCTGATTGCAACACCATCAGTCTTCATATCTTCCACAATGTACATAAAATATTCTCCGTGAAAGACCTGCGATTTAGAGTTGACGACCATATCGTACGTTCGACCATCCAACTTAGACAATCTGGGCAACGATCGCCCACACTCACATTCCCCCCCCACAAGCGCGGCTCTATCGCCTACTTTATATCTGACCAAAGGCATATGCTCATTGTTCAACTCAGTTACAACAATATCTCCAGTCTCGCCGTCGGCACATTGAAGGTCACCATTCATCACCTCAACAATCAAGTTCTCACTCACAACGTGAAGATAGCCATACTCGCATTCATGTGCGATTGAACCTACCTCGCCACATCCATATTCGTTGTACACTTTGCATGAGAAAGCGACCTCGATCTTTTCTCGCTGATATGGAGAAAGTACTTCAGATGTTGATATCACGCATTTGATACTCTTCGGCGCTGAGAGTCCGCGAGAAATCAGAAACTCAGCAAATGTCGCGAGCATCGACGCGTACCCATATAAATATGCCGGCCTGAACTTGCGCATTTGCTCGACGTAGTGGACCAACTTCTCATCCGAAAACGCGAATGCAGAGCAGCGTTTCCTGTTCAGCAGGAAATCCCGTATGCTTTCCAGCCCGATTGATCCTGTTGAAGCTCTGGATCCCCAGAATCTCATCTGACGGCTCCCAACGTCGATTCCAGCCCAACCATAACTCCGCCAAGTCCCAGCAAGCTCCCACCCCATTGCGTAGCGAGACTTGTAGACGGTCACAGGCTGACCTGTAGATCCTCCTGTCGTCTTAAGCGTCGTCCTCCGCCTCTGTTTATTGCAAAACATGGCGGCATTGTCACGTATATCATGCTTCTCAATAACTGGGATCCCGGAAAGGTCACCATTACGTAAATCTGCCAATACCCGCTGGCTAACTACTTCGCCGTAGTGAGGAATTGACAATCTGTTCTCCGACAGCAACACGCCTAGCTTGGAATATTGATACTCCTTGAGTTCACCCTCGGACCACCATTGAGATTTTTTCAACAGACGGGACGCCATTCCATACGGTTGGCCTAGCAGCTTAGTTGCTGGGAGAAATATTCCGTACTTAAAGAAAAGTTGTGAAATCTTGGAGTTCAACTATCCTAACCTACTCGACCCTTTTCGGATCACCCACCCAGCCTTATTGATCGATGCAAGCTAACAGGATTCAACTTAAGAGACGGCGATAGACATCACGAAACTTGGATCCTATGAAGTCGAACGAATAACTAGTTTCCGCCAAACAACGCGCATTATGTTCAAGACGGCGGCGCTCCAATGGTTTATCTAATAGATACTCAATCTGAGAAACAAACTGTTTTGGCGTTTCAGCAAGCAATACGTCCGTACCTGGGGTAGTACCAATCCCGTCAACGGCCATCGGATGAGCCACGATTGCTTTACCAAGAGAAAGTGCGTCTAGAATCTTCAGCTTCGTCCCACCACCATCTCTGATCGGGCATACATACACGGCCGCTTCGTGGACCATTGGTCTAATGTCATCAACGAAACCGTGTACCTTGAATCGAGCATCCTTCTCCGCCAGTCCACTCAACAAGTTGCTTGGAGACCGACCGATTAAATCGAAGGTACATTCTGACCTGGATTCCGACAGAACCGGCCAGATATCTTCTGCGAAGAAGTGCATTGCGTCTTTATTCGGGTACCAGCCCAAACTACCTACAAATACGAGCGAGTCACTGCGCTCCGCTATCGAAGAAACCCCGAAGTAATCGATATCAACGCCGTTAGGAACTTCCACCGCCAACACGTTAGGGTCGATGTCGCGTAGCCTGTCCGAGTCCTCTTCAGAACAGGTTATGTTTAAGTCGAATCTCTTGCAGTATCGGGTTTCATATCGCCTGAGCTTTTTGGATTCGTATTCAAAAAATTTCGCTGCGAGGAGAGATTCCTGTTTTGAAGCCCTCTTCAATAACATGTCGGATTCAATGTTATGGTGATTCAGCACGATTTTCGCATTGCTTAACGATTCTATCTTATCAATCAATGACGCAATCCCAATCGTGTCGACATGAACAACATCGAATTTTTGACTCTTGAGGAGATCGACTGCAGCCTCTTCGAAGAGTTTGCTCCCTAACCAGGAAACGATGTACGGTGAGTGTGAAATAAACGCTCTTGCCGCTGCCGATTTGCTGCGTCCGGGCTTCGCACCGATCTTCGTCGGAACCAGAGTAACCGACTTACAATGTTCTTGGAGTTCGCTCTTGGCCTCTGCGATGCCGGCGTCGATACTTGAGTACATTCCCGCAAGTGTGTCCCGCCTTTCCAATGCAACAAGATGAACATCGAATTCTTGCCCCAATTGTTTTATCAGATTGTAAGAGCGAAGCAACATTCCGCCCTTTGGCGGATACGGGATGAAGTGGGATAACCAAAGAACTTTCATTCGTCGCCCTCCTGTCGATGGTCGAATCCTCGAATTCGACAGATTTCGAACAATGCTTCATCGATAATCTGGAAGCATCGTTGGAAGTACTCGTCGAGTCCCCCATACGGATCCGGAATGTACGGCGCTGGAGGGTCATTGAACAGGCCAAGCAACGTCAATTGTCCGCCACTGGCTCGAACAGCATTTGCTACAAGTCGATGGTGCCTAGGCGTCATACACACGACCAGGTCACCTCGCCTGATCTCCATGGTCGAAAATCTGGTTGAAATGTGATGACTAAGATCGATATTCCGGTACTCGGCAATTCTGAGAGCAGAGCTGTTTGCTCCGGACGTTCCCGACGCCTCTAGTCCGGCGGAAACACTGTTCATTCCCATCTCGCCAGCCTTAAGCTCGGCGTAAGGACTTCGACAAATGTTCCCTTTACATACGAAAACCAGCCTGTCTACTCGAGACCATTCAATGTCGGATTGCCTTCTGAAGCCTCCCATCAAATACGCAAGCTTGAAAGAACAATACTTGACGAAATGTCGCCTGCCGGAAAATTTTGCTCGCAGACCGTCGCCTCGTACCAGCCACTTTAGCTGTGCAATCCAACTCGTGTATTGCACCAAGTCGAACGCGGAATCCGGGATACTGAGGCGGCCCACCTGGTACCGACTGAATCTATGACTGTAGCGCACAGAGGTATCGGCAACCTCGTGCTCTGTAGTCACTGCACCTCGAATTCTCTGCACGTCCAGATTCGCCATTTCCCGGGGACCGAAGTCGATCGTCTGTCCATTCGGCCATGCAAAAATGTTCAGTGGATTGTCAACCTCGGAAGAGAGGCGCGCCCAGGACTCTGAAATCTCCCGTGCCGCCATCCTTGAAGGCATTCTCGAAACGATCCCGTGTGATTCAGTATGTGGCCCGAAGCGAATAAGATCAGATTCAGCCGCTCGTACCTTAGCCCACGTAGTTGGGATGTACGCGGGTGGGGGATCTTTTGGAATTCTGACGTGCGCCGCCTCCGCAAGTAGCTTAACTGCGGAAACCTGATCCTTGTGTGTGACACGTTTACAGCTAGCTCGGAAATCTCGGCGCGCAAACTGTTTGCCTACTGTTGAAGACAGGTTGTAGACAACGGATTCTCCACCAACTCGAACGGTCAGTGCTGCCTGTTGACATTGGTCAAAGACATAGGCGACCTGGTCGTCCCACGGCCATAGTTTCCCGTCCACAAACCCTGTAATTAGAAACATCGTAACGGGGCAGGAAAACTCCTGAAACACCGGAAGCGCAATATCGACCTGATCGGCAAACCCATCGTCCATCGTAAAAGCAACTGCGTTGTCAAACGATGCAGATGAGTCACCAGACATCTTATTGAACACGTCATCAAGTGACACAAACCTGGTGCCGCGACGTTCTAGGAAACGGAGATACGCTCGCAGTTTCTGCGCGGAGAACCCGGACACACCTCGCTCTTTGTCCTCCATCCGGTGAAGAACGAATATCGGCACCTTATCCCGCGTTGCCGGCGCCATTAGTTGGCGAATCGGGCGAATCGTCGCCAGTTGTAACAGTCTGGATCGAAAGTCGTGGTCAAGATTCATTCAGGCAAGTTTTCCTAGATGCTAAGCGAGCGGCTTGCACTCCGCTTGCCAACAATATTTCTGTACTATTCGGGATTATCATTGTGCCGTGCGGAGTCTAACAAAAGTGCCCCATCCCCTGTCGACCCAACCAATCACAATTCGACACGAGCACCGCTGCACACTATCTGACCAGCGGGGGACCGGAAGACTGGCCGGTAGACGATTTTCCATTGCCTGATTCCGCTCCTACGCTGATTCTCGACGGTAATCAAAGAAGCGCCCTGGCCGCCACACGCTCGCTGGGCCGTCAGGGGATTCCCATTGTCGTCGCCGACTGCTCAGAACGCTCGCTTGCTGCCGCTTCGAGGTTCTGTTCAGCGGCCGCAATGTATCCCGATCCAACATCGAGTGCCGACGCAGCCCTCAACAAGATTCTTGACATAATCAGCAAACACTCTATCGAAACCGTGATGCCGATGACAGATGTTTCGACACATCTGCTGTTGCAGAATCGAGCCAAGTTAGACGATCTGCGCATACCCTGCCCGTCACTACATGACTACAATTTTGCGAGCAATAAAGCTGAAATTGCCCAAATGGCAAGCAATCTTGGAATACCTGTGCCCGAGGGTGAACACTATGTTCCAGATGTCGCGAATTCTTCGCTTCAGTCCAATATCTCCTTCCCAAGAGTCATCAAGCCATGTCGTTCCAAGGTGCCGACTGCAGATGGTTACCATTCCACAACCGTGCGGATAGTCAATTCGCAAAGCGAGCATATAAACTTGCTGGAGTCCGACGAGTCTGTGCAAATGGACGGATTTCTGGTTCAACAGTATGTTCCCGGGCATGGGGCAGGAGTTTTTGCACTCTACGACCATGGCCGGGAAGTCGCGCTGTTTGCTCATCGCCGCATTCGTGAAAAGCCTCCAACGGGTGGCGTTAGTGTTTTGTCAGAAAGCACCTCTGTCAACGCCGAACTCGCCGAGCTCTCTCGTAGTCTTCTGGCTTCGCTGAACTGGAACGGCCCTGCCATGATTGAGTATCGAGTCGCTGATGATGGCACCCCGTATCTCATGGAGATAAATGCCAGATTTTGGGGATCACTACAACTCGCGGTATCGGCGGGGGTCGATTTCCCGTACCTCGCCTGGCAGGTAGCCAACGACCTCCGACCGAGTTCGGTACTATCGTACTCAGACGGTATACGCAATCGCTGGCTTCTTGGCGATTTTGATTCCCTTTACTTATACCTGCGCGACCCCTCCAACTCAGTTGGACAGAAGCTGCGTCGTGTGGCCGCGTTCTTAAACTTTTTTGATCGAAGCTCCAAGCTTGAAGTGTTGCGGTTCAACGACTTCAGACCCTTTCGATTTGAGGTACGTGAATACTTCAGGAACCTGAGAAAATGACGGAATTACCAACCGTATTGCATTCCATCGATACCGGAGGACCTGGCGGCGCCGAAACCGTATTCTTGCGTCTCGCACAAGGACTAAGCTCTTCTAAGCCCTACGCCATCGCGAAGGCTGGTGGCTGGGTCGAAGAACAGCTCACGAAACGCGGCATCCCGGCAACCTGCGTCGATCCGATGGGGACATTTAATTGGCCGTACCTGAATACGCTAATCCGCATTATTCGCGAAAATCGGGTGCGGATGATTTACTCACATTTGTTCGGCTCGAGTCTGTATTGCTCAATGGCGGCTGTGCGCTGCGCCATACCGCTGATTAGCGTGTTTCACGGCGCTCACGACCTTGCTGCCCTGCAGCGGTTGGGGCCAGTCAAACGTCGGATTATTGAATACGGTTCTTCGCGAATCATCGCAGTTTCCGACGACCTCCGAAAGGAACTCATCGATGCCGGATTTCGGGACAGGGTCAGTCTTCAGGTAATCAACAATGGAGTCGACACTCGCCGTTTCCGGCCGCAGAAAAACGACACCCTGAGATCCGATCTCGGAATCTCGGACGATACTATTCTTGTAGGGGCCATAGGAAATATTCGCGCTGCGAAGGCGTATGACGTGTTCGTCGACGCCGCCAAAGAGCTCTCTGGCCGCCAATTGAACTATCGGTTCCTGATTGCCGGACAGGGTGAAAATTCACTCCACGAAGAACTCAGGAAACGGATTTCTCGGCATGGCCTTTCCGAGATCGTACAGTTCGTCGGCTTCATCGATCAACCGGAAGTGGTCTACAATAATCTCGATGTTTACGTGTCTAGCTCGTCCTCGGAGGGATTCTCGATATCCTGTATTGAAGCCATGGCCTGTGGCGTTCCCGTTGTAGCAACCAGAAGTGGCGGGCCCGAAGAAATCATTTCCGACAGGGTGCATGGCAGACTGGTGCCAGCAGGTAACCCCACCGAATTGGCAGATGCTATTGACGAGGTATCCAGCGACCGGCGGTTGCGCGATAAACTGGTGAAGAACGGACAGGTGCGCGCCCGAGAGGACTTCAGCGAAGCTACAATGCTGGCAATGTACGACTCACTGGCCGCCAAACTCATTCAGTCTGACTAATTCAATTTGACTAGGATCGCTTTAACAGGTCGTCGTATCTGTCAGAAATTTTGTTTGCAAATTCCACCGGGTCATAGCGCTCGCGAAGCTTTCGCAGCCCTGCAGCAATGAACGACTCACGCAAAGACTCATCCGCAAGAAGTCGATTGATTTCATGGCCAAGTTTCCGGGTGTCCCTCGGATCGACGAGGATCCCATCGACACCGTCCTTCACAATTTCTTTCGGTGCGCCGGAATCCGCAGCAATTACCGCTGTTTCATGGGCCATAGCTTCCGTTATTACCAGTCCAAATGGCTCCGGGTCAAGTGACGCATGAACCAGAACGTCCATGAGCGCGTAAATCGGCGAGACGTCTGCGACAAATCCCGTGAACACAATTCGGTCCGACACATCAGAATTCTCCGCTGCCTCCTTTAGCGCATTCTCGTAGTTGCCCCCGTACTCGGCAGCGTCACCAACAATGATGGCGTAGGCATTGGGAACATCGGTCAGAACTTCTATGGCCGCATCGAGAAACTCGCGCTGTCCTTTCCACTCAACGATACGTCCGACAATCCCCAATACCAGGGAACCGCTCGGAATGCTGTACTGCTGTGCTGCCCGAATGGCCAGTTTTTCCAGATCTGCGTCAGGCAACGAACACGGATTGGCGACAACCGAAATGTTTTCCATCGCGACACCGGCATTTTCCCCAGTGTCGGCAATGTACTGCGACACGGCGACAAAATGGTTTGCCCGACTCAACTCAATTCGATCGATACCGGACAACGATTTGGGAAACGGGCCATGATAGTGACGCAGCACCGGCTTGCCTAATGCAGCACCGATATGAATCGCCTCGCGAGCGTTGTTTGAATGTACGATGTCGACGTTCTTGAGTACCTTCGACAACCGCCGCCTGTAGGGCCAGTTAGCAACGTACGCCACCGTCGATGCAAGGTACGAAAACACTCTGGACAGTATTGCGCTCGAGAAACCGGAAAGGCGCTCCCTAAGCTTTACAAGATGAACATAGCTAACCGCGTGTTTGACCGTAACAACACAATCCGCATCTAGCAGGTGCGCAACCTCGTTATAGTCGACATCACAGACCAGAATGGCACGATAACGACTCCGGTCCAGGTTGTTGATTAGCTGCGCGGCAACCACGAGCGATCCACCGAACGAGGCACCCTCATCGACTATCGCCACGCTCCTGGTGCCAGGATTAGACAGTTGACCGCTCACAGGGACTTACGAATGCTTGGCCAGCCAGCGATCAGCCACACCCGGTACGTTTGAGTCTATGTTTTGGATCATCGTTTCGAATCGAGATGTCAGGATATCTCGCAACTCCGTTGGGATTCTAATATTGGTCTTATCCGCGTTCGAGCGTTTGCGCAGTGCCTCGTTTTCGACAATATGCTCCAGACCCAATATTTCATGCACAGTTTCAAGAAACTTGCGGGGCCCTTCCAATAAATCATCATAAAGAAGCACGTGAAACTGACTACCGAAATGCGCCGACCACGTTTCGATCATTGTGTCATAACTGGTCCGGAGATTATTGCTGGGCAACTCTGTGTCTCGTAAGATTTGATCCACTGGAATTTCGGTGACGTCGCGCTCCTCCCAGCGATACAGCATCTTGACTCCGGACCACAAACGTTCAATCGGATTACGCAAAATCAGGAGAATTTTGCAATCGGGTTTCAAGACTCGAGATGCGTACTCCACACCACGTCTATCCAGCGTTGAGTAGGCAGGGGTTATATCGCCTGCGGCCTTGTCTTGTGGGGCCATGTCGAACAAACGGTAGTAGGACTGTGTCGATAACTCGTCGACATGATACCGATAGAGCCATCTTGCCGAAACGAGACTCGGCGACCTGCTGAACGCCCGAGCCATGCTTCGATACCCTGCCGCATGGCCAGTCTCAAGCCCCAGCAACTCCTCGTTAGGACAAATCCGGTTAAAGAAGTGCAGTTCCTTGATAGGCGGCATCCATACACCAGAGTGGCCGACCAGATTGTCGTACAACCAGGTTGTACCCGCCTTTTGCGCGCCGATACAAACAAAATCCGGACCGTTGCTATCCACTTGATTCTAGCTCCGCCAGCACTGCAACGACGTTCGGTAGACAGTTTTCACCATGCGTCGTAGCTGGTCGATTTGCGTGTGTATCCGTCATAGATATTTTCAAGAAAATCATATAGATATATGGCTATTCTATTCCATACGTAAGGACATAATGGGTCATTTTTGACTAAATCCACTATGCAGGCGCGAGATAAAGGCTGCCCGGGTCGATGTCCGGTCCTGATGCAACATGATGCGACGCAAGCTGTGGCTGCCGGAGTCTGCACGGTTCCAACCCGGTACCGTAGTACACGCGCCGAGATATTCCCTGGCTACCATCCTGCGCGATTCCTGAGTGGAATCGCCATTTGGATAACAGAACAATTCGGGAGTAAATCCCAAACGGCATTCAATATCGTTCCTGGAGCCGACAAGTTCATCCGCCAGTTCCTGCTCACTCATCGCGTCGTGCAGCCGCGTGTGACACCTCGTATGTGAACCAACCCGCATCAAGCCGGACGCAGCCATTTCGCCCAATTCTGTCCAGTTCGCCAGGTCGGCACATTGCAGGGCCTGAAAAAGCGAATGTTCCTTTTCTATTCGGTCGATATTCCGATTGACCTCCTTATCGGAGTATCGTTTTGCGACTGCCACGACCCGACTGATTGCCTCTGGCCCGGGTTTGGAAGATTCGACTTTTGCCACGGTCATGATTTTCCGGAGCCACGAGTCAGACCAGCGGACGTCACTTGATTGTGCAGCAAGAATCAGCCGAACAAGTCTTTCCGGCCAGAACGATCGGCGAGTACCAATCATCTCTGTTACGACGAATATAGTCGCGCAGGTATTCTGAGACTGCATTATCGGAAAAGCGTGCAAGTAATTGTCTCGCCAGCCATCGTCAAACGTCAGAGCCACCGCCAAACCTGGTAGCGACTCACCGGCAGCGCGGCGCCGCAGCCAATCGCTCAGATCAACGATCTCGAAATATTCCTTAAGAACAGTGAGGTGCATGTCGAAGGTGTCTTCGAATACGTACATGCCCGGCTCGACTATTCGCAATTCATCGAAGTCACGGGGCAGCACGCGGTGATAACTCAGAACCAGCAACGACGCGTCCCCGCTGCGCCAAATCTCGGGCGCGCGCCGCGCCGCACGCTTGTCGAGAATGCCTCGAACGATAGATTTGGCGGATTGCAACATGCTGGCTAAGAGCTCTCAGGGTATATTTCGGACAATGCCGGGACCGATGAGGTTCGCGATCGCGACCGGCAGCTTTTGCCAGGTATTGACCGCCAGGCGGTACTTTGGATTGTCCGGATTAATCTGCGGAAGTTCATTACCAGCGGCGAGCCAGTAATACCAATGCATCGGTTGTTCCGTCGCACCCCACTGCTTCTTGAACTTGTAGGTTCCGCTGTCGCGCGTTGACCTCCCGAAATCGAACTCTTCGAGGCCCATCTCTATTGCCCGTGACAGCACCTCCCAATACAGCAACATATTAATACTGATTCGATTGAACTCGCGACACGTCGATGCCCACGGGATTTCCATTCGATTTTGATCGAATATCAAAAATGCTGCGGCAGCAGGTTTGTCGTGAACGTGAATAGTCGCGATCAGCGATTCTTTTGGGAACCGCTCGAGTAAATAGTGAAACATGCTTTTGGCATAGACGGGTGTGCCCAGGTCACGCATATTTCTGGAAAATACGACGTAGAAATCATCGACAAGTTCCGCGCCGCCAAAGCGGATAACGGGATCTTCTCGTAGGGGACGTCGAATCTGCGAACGCCGTTTCGAGCCAATGGACTTTCCCAGGTCTTCGGGCGTGTCCGGCAGTTGCAGCAGCATCGAGACTTTTTCGTCACGGCAGGCAAGCGTCAGGTCCGGAGTGGAGTGCCGAAACTCGACATGCGATGCGCCGAGATCATTGGCAACTACGGCGGCCTCGTTCACGAGAGCTTCAGTTGCTGCGGCCGAACTTGAAACGATTCCGCCATAGTTGACGAACGGCAGCGAAATCAGAAAATCGCCGAATATCATGCTTTTCAGGCGAACCAGTGGAAGCACACCGACAATATTTGCGGTGCTGTCTTGCGCAGCCAAATAGACTGTCTGCTTGCCGAAATAGTCGCTGAAAAAGGTTCGCCAGGCATAGCGGTGATAGATACTGGCGCCCGGCTGCGCGTTGACAAAGTCGTCCCAGCGGCCGGCGTCGGCACTCTCAACAGGCGTAATGATCATTGGTTAACGGGTCCAGGCCGCGTTCCGCGTCGAATTCATGCCCCATTCTGCGAGTTGGACAGGAGGCAGATCAAGCTTATCGATCACATTTTTCATCGTAGTGAAGCCGAAGTCCTGGAGAAGTTTCTCCAGGCGTGCTTCGCACTTGTCAAGATTGTTGTAGTGCCTGAACTGCGACTTCCAGCCGGTTTCAACTCTTGGCTGGTCCGGGTCGACTTCCCAGGGATGCACGTAGAAAGAAAATGGCTGTTTCTGGCGGTTGATCCGATTCAGTCCCCAGCGCGAGAACCAGTACGGAAACAGACGGAAATATCCACCGCCACCGATGGGTAAGCGTTGTCCTGCCATCGAGATCGTGGACGGCGGAAACTCGACCAATTCCTGACCGGACTCAAGCCGCATACGGTACGGCGAGTGGCTTGCATTCGGGATTCCGTAAAGGTCGTGCCGAACCGGCACGATACTCGAATCGTATTCAAAACCGGCTTGCGCGATCGTATCCAATGCCCACATCGAAGCACGGGTTATCGAATACGATGCCGCACGATACCCTAATACCGCCACGCCCCCCGCATCCTCGAGCAGACGCTTGGCCTTGTGCGTCTCTTCACGAAAAACGGCTTGCTCCTGTTCGTAGATAAGCTGGTGACTATAACCATGGCAGGCCAGTTCGTGACCCGCCTCAACGATAGCCCGAACAAGCTGCGGCTCTCTTTCAGCTACCCACCCCAACACAAAAAAGGTGCCTTTGACATCGTACCTGTTCATCAGATCCAGCAGACGCGAGGTGTTTTGTACCACACGACTTTCCTGGCCTGGCCAGGTCGCTACGTCAATAGCATCTTTCAGGGCCGCAACCTGAAAGTGCTCTTCGACATCGACCGTAAACGCGTTCAGCATAATCCTTGCTTCCCGTCAGGGCGTTGCTTCAAACAATCTGACATTCGTAAACGTACTATTGTTGCCGCTGCCGGCGTCATTATCGTTGACGAGCACCAGGTACATCGCCGCCCCCGAGAAGTACTGACCGACCGGAATTTGGACAATCTGCGGGCCAGCGCTGGCGTAGTCAAATCCCTGAATGCCATAAGTCTGTGTCCCGAACAACTGAAAGAGGCGGTTACTGCTCAAGGTATTGTCCTCGTCGAAGCCGATTCCATGCACCTCACCTTCAGCCGTTGATTCAAACGTAAACTCAAGCACCGTGTTCGCTGTGATGTTATAGGCTTGTTGTGTTCGTCGCCATGTGTTGTCTTCCAGCCGAATCGAGAAGCCACCATTCTGAACGATCGCAACCTTTGCCTTGTCCTGCGTGGAATAGGAAACCGTTGCTGCCACACTGAAATCGATGCACTCCGGACACGATGGCGGATCAACTATCGTCCACTCTACACTGACCAAATCCGTACCTGATATGTTGTCCGTCACATAAATCGTCGGGCTATACAGGCCAGCAGTCGTGGGCACGCCAGTCACTAGTCCGTCCGTCGATATCGAGAGTCCGGTCGGCAGATTGTCCGCGCTGAAAACAATGGCATCACCGTTTGCGTCCGTCGCCGCTATCTGCACCGACACATTGGAGCCCGTGAAGCTGGCTTGTGCGCCGGGATCCTCGATAACCGGAGCCGCAGGGCAATTCGAACAATCGATGGTCCAGGTGACATCCACACTATCGATACCACTGACCTGGTCATCCACTGTCACCGTGCTGAAATAGACGCCTGGAATCGTGGGAACGCCGGAAATCAATCCACCAGATCCGATGCTCAGCCCGTCCGGGAGCCCGCTTGCGCCGAATACGAGCGGATCGTTATTGAGGTCAGTAGCAATGAGTTGCAACTCGATATAGGTCCCGTCTACCCCGGATTGAGATCCCGGATCGTCAAGCACCGGAGGCTCCGGTGACAGGGTCGGATCAAAAATCCGAATGTTGCTGAATTTACTGTCGTTGCCGCTACCGGCATCGTTATCATTGGCAAGCACCAGGTGCATTGCAGCACCGGTGTAGTACTGACCAATCGGAATTTCAAAGTCCTGTGGTCCTGGGCCGATGTATTCGAAGCCGGAAATTCCGTAGTTTTGGGTGCCGTGTACCTGGAAAATTCGGTTCGCAGAAAGCGTATTGTCCTCATCGAATCCGATACCGTGCACCTCGCCTTCCACCGTACTCTCGAATGTGAACTGAAGTACCGAGTTTGCGTCGATGTTGAAGGTCTCGGTACTACGACGCCAGGTATTGTCCCGCAAGATAATCGTCGAGCCACCGTCGATCGTTTCGACGTTCATCGATTTATCTTGATTTGAGTATGACTCCGTCGCGATCTGCGTGAAGTCAAAACACGTCGGGCAGCTCGGCAACTCCGAGATACTCCAGTCGAAACTGGCTGAGTCTGTCCCGGATACCATATCGTCGACTGTAACTGCAGCGCTGAATGTTCCTAACGTCGTCGGAATTCCGGAGATGACTCCCGATATCGATATGCCAAGTCCAGGCGGCAGACCAGTGGCTGAGAAAGACAGCGGATCGCCGTTCGCATCGGTTGCCGAGACGTTCAGAACTACCTGAGTGTTGATGCGACTGTCCTGATTGCCAGGATTCACGATGACCGGCGGTTCCGGGCAGTTGGCGCAAGTAATTGTCCAATCGAAACTCGCGGTATCCGTACCGCTGACTCCATCGTCGACGGTGACGGTCACAGCGAAGCTGCCTTCAACCGTTGGTGTGCCGCTAACCACACCATCGGCCGCTATAGACAGACCGGTGGGCAATCCTGTCGCCTCAAATGTCAGGCTGTCGCCGTTCGCATCGGATGCCGTGATCGCCAGCGTCACAGGTGCGCCATTGAAATGGGTTTGGTCACCCGGATTGACGATAACTGGCGGCTGCGGGCCCAGCGTCGGGTCGTACACGCGCACATTCCGGAAAACACTATCGTTCCCAGAGCCCGCGTCATTGTCATTTACCAGAACAAGGTACATCGCGCTGCCGGTAAAGTACTGGCCGACAGGAATCTGGATGACCTCTGCTCCGGCTCCCGAATAAGAGTAACCGCCAATACCATAGGATTGGCTTCCATAGATGTTGAATATCCGATTGGCGCTTAGAGAGTTGTTCTCATCAAAGCCGATACCATGAACTTCACCTCCGACGGTACTCTCGAACTCAAACTCGACAACCGTGTTAGGCGTAACCTCGAATGTGTCAAGGGTTCGCTTCCAGGTATTGTTCAGAAGCGAAATCGACGTTCCATCGGGTGCAACAGAGTAGTCGCCGACCTTGTCCTGAGTAGCGTAAGACGTGACCAATGTCGTGTTGAAATCGACACACTGGCTGCAACCCCCATTGTCCACTATCGCAGCTGTCACTTGATCCAGCTGCTCCAGATAAGCACCGAGCTCATTGAGCTCCTGCGGCGTCAACGAGATGCCGCTGTGCGCGGACACGGCTTCAGTTACGTCCTGGGCCGAGCCATCGTGCAAATATGGACCCGTATTCCAGAGGCTAATAAGCGAAGGCGTATCAATGCCCGTCAATGTCGAGTTCAGACGTTGGCCGCTGGATGCTTTTAGCGTGCCAACATCGTGCAACGTCGTCTCGTCAGTGCTGTCTGTGTATCGTGGTGCCACATGGCAGGATGCGCAGCCCTCCGATCCGAATAGCAAACGACCAGCTTCACCCTCAGTGGTAAGCGTTCCATCGCCATTGCGGTACGGGCTGATGTCAAACTCATCAAGCGACGCTACATAGGCTGCCAGTGCATCTAGATCAACGGCTATGCCGGCTTTCGGATCGCCCAGTGAGGTGTTACGAGTACCTACGAGGTAATCGGCATTGTCCATCAGACCGGTACCCAGAGAGAAGTTACGAATTTGGTCTTCGAAATCCTGCAATTCATCGAAGTTGGCCGTCCAGTGCAGGAAACCATGAGCTGTGGCAGCTCTTCCCCGCAACGTGATGGTATTGCGGAGACCTTCGCCGAGCCCCGTAAAGTCCCAGATTCGCCCGTCCTGCCCGCCGTCGTTGTGACACGAGGCGCAACTCATATAGGAATCGAGCGCCAGTCGCGGATCACGAGCATCGTAGAACAATTGTTTGCCGACAAACACATCGGCGGCCAGCGTTTCACTACTGACCGTACTAATCGTCGTAACCGGCGTCACGCTAAGCACGTTGCTGCCGGTGATCGCCGAAACGTCATAGACACCAACACTACGATCCATGAAATTGTGAACGTACAACGTCGTGCCGTCCGATGATACCGCTACGCCGTGCGGTGCCCGACCAACGTCGAAACGCAGCAATTCTGTCGCGGTATAGGCATCGCTCACAGCGATCTCGCGATTGCCCTCCAGCGCGGTGAAAAGGTAAGCACCGTAAGGACCAAACGCCGCATAGCTACCAACACTTGCATTGTCGTGGTCGACTCGGGACGGGAAATCTTCTGTCGCGCTCGCGAGATCAACCTTGGATGTAATTGCACGAACAGTCTGGTCAAAGGTCATACCCTGACCGCCGCGCAATGCGCCTGCCAGAATATTGTCCTGCTTCGACGGGATCCAGGCGGAAAGCCCGTCCGGAGAGATTACGGGAGGACCGAGGTAGTTTGGTATGCCCGGGCCGGTGTGCTCTGAAACACCCCTGTCGCTGTGCTGCAAGACCGCCGTGGAAGTCACTGTCATTGAAAATGGATCGACGAACACTACCTCGCCACCAAACTTCATACCGGCCAGATCGACGATCGGCGCTCCCGTCCATTCGTCGGGGAGGGTTGGTGTCACAAATCGAGTAACGAGCAACTGCGAACCGTCGCCAGACACCGCCAAATGGCGTGCATCTTTGCCCACGTAGACAGAGCTGACGAGCGATCCGGATGTCGCATCGAGCTTGAGAAGGTCGCCGGTTCCTTCTTGCATAACGAAGGCAAGATTCTCGGAGCCGTCAAACACCAGGCCCTCGGGAGCGGACCCGGAAGCAAGATTGATAGTCTGCGTGATCGCGAGCGATCCGGTATCGATGACCGAGATCGTCGCAGACTTGCGATTGACCACCCAGGCATTTCCGTTCGGCGCGATCTGGACGGCAATCGGTCGATCACCTACTGGTATTTCAATGATGCTGCCCCCCATAGCAACATTGCTTATGACCGTCACCGAATCATTGTCCGGATTTACGCTCCACACCTGGCCGGCCGCTTCGTGCAACGCGATCGTTGAGCTTGCAGTTGCGCTTGATGGTGTCAATGGGTTGTGGACCAGCTGTACGAACTGAAAGCTGAGTTCCTCACCGCTGTCCGGATCGCGCACAGTAACCGTCACTACGTAGCGCCCCGGCGTCGCAAAAGAATGATCAACTGAAGCATTCGCTCCAAAGCCGGACTCCGGAGTGCCATCGCCGAAGCTCCAGTTGTACAAAAGCCCTGATCCACCCGATGCATTCGCATCGAACGAGATTTGTGAGCCCGTTACATCCGGGCTGGGCACAATCGGTTCCAGTGTCAGCGGTTCATCGGGAACCTCGTCAAATGCCAGGTAGGCAACAGCTTCGTTCGCATGGGAGCGTTCTGCGTCACCGATCTGATCTTCGTCGAACGCCAGCGACAATGTCGTTCCGTTTACTGAAGCAACACCGTAGAGTACCGGCCATCCACCATTTGCACCGTTCATACCGGCAGCGCTAAGAACAGCATTGGTAGCGGGCGCGGCCAGCGTATAGACGTAGGGGGGGGAATCGGTCATGCCCGCCACGGTCGACGCACCGAGCCCGGCCTCGAGGAGATAGTCACCAATGGTGTAACTGCCCTCCTCAACGACAATGTAGCCGAGCGTATCGCCCGTGCGCGCGACAGTGGTGTCCTCACCGACGTGCCGGCCTACAGATAGTGCTGTGGCGCTGGGCGGGTTTCCGGCCGTTCCGTCAGATGCCCAGAACACGCTCCAAAGCGAATCGGCATCGCCGATCAACTGGCCAACAACGACTGGACTGGAGTAGCTCTGCTGATAGCCGATACTTGTGCCCACCCAGCTGCCGGCATTGTCAGCTGCCCCTGCTGCGACAAGCCCCACTTCAAACTGAATACCGCCACCGGAGTAAACGCCCTTCTCCGCCACGGTAAAGCGGATCGTGTACGTCGAGGGAATCGCTGTGTCGCCGGGATTCTGCGCACGCACCTCAAATTGACTGCCCGATGCATTGCGTACCCTCGTAACCACAGGCAATTCTGTGTTGCTGTATTCCGCTGTAGCGACTACAACCATGGACTCATAAGTTGACGGCAAGTTGACCGTGACCCAGCCGCTGCCGACACCTGCTACCGAGCCGGAATAGAGGTCTGCCGCAGCCGGCGCTTCAATGCCGACGTTGTCGGGCGACAGATACGCACCAGCAATAACATCAACGGTCGAGCCGCCTGGAATCGTCCAACCGACAGCAATGTTGTCGCCTCCAGCCCCTTCCTTCTGCAAGGCTTCGATGTAGTAGGTTTCGCCGCCGACGAGTGAAATCAGGTTGGAGTCCTGTTCGCCCGGGAACTTGGTCCAGTCGCGGGAACCGGCCCAGGACGCGATCGAAGCGATCAGCTGTTTGTTGGCGGGGTTACCGTCCGTGCTCAGCCACAACTCACCACCGTCATCGGTAGCCAGGTAAAACTTGTAGTCGCCAGTGGTCGGTGGCGTAATGTAGCCGTGCATTCTCGTGCCGTAGTTGTCGGCCCAGTTGACCGGTCCCTCAAACGCACTGACAGCCTCACTGCCAGTTGGAGTGTCCGGGTAGTTGGCGTTTGACGTCAGATCGGCAACAGTGGAACCAGCGATGCCAGTCCACCAGTCCCGGCGAATGCTGCCGAGGCCCTGGCCGAAGACCAACCAGCTAAAGGTTTTGTCCTTCGTTCCTTCGTCGTTGTCGGTTACGGTTACCGTGACATCGTAGAAACCCGCTGTCGATGCGGCGCCGCTAATTTCACCGGTCCCGGCATCAATACTGAGTCCCGCCGGCAGTCCCGCTGCGCTGTAAACCAGAGGATCGTTGTCGGCATCGCCGGCTCTGACCTGGTAACTGGTAGCTTCGCCTTCCTGCGAGCTTTGCTGAGGCGGTGTGGCGATCCACGGCATGCCTGAAGAGTTTGCCTGCAGCACATGTGCGACGGAGGGGACGCCGTTCGTATCGAGTCCGAACAACATCCAGTAGCCCGGTGTCAGGACATTTTGATTCGCGTGAGCGGTGAGTTCATACACCCCAGGTGAAGTTTCTGTGAATGGCGCTTCTATTAGACGCACATCGGTGTTGACGCCGTGGGTTGTCGAGCCCATCTTGATCAGGCTAAACGAATCCAGACCGGCCGTACCGCTCACGGCGAACGTATTGCCACTCTGAATCTGTTCCGGACCGCTTGTGATCTGCGGACGAACTGCCGCTGAACCGTCGGTGTTGAACAGATAAGGCGGAGAGTAAACCTCGGCGTCCTGATGGCTTGCGCCACCACAGGTAGGGTTACCGGAGCAATACCCGCTTCCCGCTGACAACACACGTCCATCGGCCAGGAGCAGCGCCACGGAATGGTAATTGCGCGGCGTTGCCATTGATGCGCCAACGGTCCAGCTTCCGGTAGTCGGATCCCAGAGTTCGGCGGCGAAGATCGAACCTGTGTCATTGAATTTGAGGCCCGATGTATTGCCACCAATCACGAGCACCTGACCGTCAGGCAGCATCACGCCATTGTGGAATTTTCGGGCAAACGCCATATCGTCGGTTGCCGCAACAACCGGCGTTGGACCATTGAGGTCGATGGTGAAGGATTTGTTGGTACTGGCTACCGTCGTCCCATTGACCCAACCACCCGCAGTAAGCAGCTTGCCCTCGTCGTACATGATGGTAGTGCCGTGCTTGTGGTAGAAATCGGTTTTCTCAGCGCCAACCTGCTGGAACGAACCATTTCCTGTCGGGTCGATATAGTGCATTTTCGGCGTCGGGCCAGAATGAAAAATCTGGCCATTCGGTGCGACATGAAGCAACGGCCACCAGCGACTTTCGTTGTGCGTTCCGGTCGAGAAATAGTCATTGAGGACCATGGCATCGAAGTCGATACCGTTCTGAATCTCCCAACCCGTGTCGACGTTCCAGCGTTCGGGGTAGCGTTGCAGACTTGCCGTACCGATAGCTGTAAAGATATCGCCGTCGGCAAGAGCCAGAGTGGTCGGATACCAGCGACCACCAGAGTCCATGTTTTCAATCTGTACCCATTCGTCACCGCGAAAATCGAAGATGCTGGTCCAGGGACTATTGGTCTGATTGCGTCCGCCGTTGACGAATACACGTCCATCTTCGAGCATTGCGAGGTGGGCACAGAACATGTTGTGCCCTTCGTGGAATACCTCCACAAATTCGCCCGAACTGGGGTCCCAGGTTGCGCTGTAGGTCTGCTCGGACGTCGGCCAGGTATCGCGTTCCGATCCGGACCAGGTGAGGATGCGTCCATCCGGCAGATTCGCAGCCGAAACCGCAATGTGCGGCCATGGCAACACCGGCCCCCACTGACCACCTTCCCAGGGGTCCTCGGGTGCTGCGAATGCGGTGTTCGCAGTCACCCCGAACAGAGTAAACATCAGCTGAATTGACAATGAGCAACGGTTGGGCAAACGACGGCTGGCGTTCAATGGACTCTCCTGGAATCACGACGCGGGCCCCGATGATTTCGGTCGGCACGATCCTTCGCACCGCCGGGCCCGCTATCGTTAAATTGCTGCAAGCACTGTGCCATCGTATTTTTCTGGTTATTTATTAAGTATTTATACGTTTTTTTTCATACCGAATCGACTGGCTGTGTAAAATTATTCGACGCCATGCTGAAGGACTTCCGACGGCGGCAATTTGCCGCTCAGGGATACCAGAAATGCAACCAGATCATCGACTTCGTCGTCGCTGAGATTGAGCAACGGCAACTCGTGCCCACTCGCTTCTGCCGAGGGTGGAGAACGGTAGTATTCAACAACTGACTTCAGATCCACGAAACGACCGTCATGCATGTACGGGGCCGTCTGCGCAACGTTTCTCAAGCTCGGGGTTTTGAAGGCACCGTTGTCGGCATGCCCTTGCACGACGAATCTGTGGTGGTCGCAGCTTTCGGGAGCCGTGTCGCTGTACTTGCCGACGCAATTGAACTCATCAACCATGGCCGCTCTCAGACCAATCATTCGACCAAAATCGGGCAGATCACTTTCCGGATTTGTACCGGTTCCAATATTGTGGAAGCCGAAGTTAGTGAAGTACGGGCCGTTGTGGCAACGCAGGCACTGCGTCTTCTCAGCGTCAACAAACAGCCGCAGACCGCGTTTCTCCGCACTGCTCAGATGATCGGATTTCTCGGCCCCGGAGCTCAAGGATCGCACATAGGCATCAAACCGGCTGTCTTCTGGCTCAAGCGACGCAACGTAGCTGGCCAGTGTCTTGCCGATGGTCGCGAAAGCGTGATTTATCGCGTCCTGTTGCGACTGCTCCAGCTCGTGCCAGTTGGCCCGGACCTCGTCAGAACCATACGGGCCAGCGTCACGTTGCAGGGTGCCAACTACCGGTATCGTGTCGGCCAGCGACGCGAGTATCGGGCCATACTCCGGATGTCCGGCCACATAACGAACCGCAGCCGTTCGATTACCATCCATCTCGCCCGGCGTTTCGATGGGCGTGAGTGCCTGCGCCCACAGACTGTCACGGCGGCCGTCCCAGTAGAACCAGCGCGCATGTGCCGCGCCAAGAAGAGTTGGAGAATTTCTGGCCAATTCACGACTTCCAAAGCTCAGTTTCTTGCCATCTGTCAGCTTTTTCCCGGGCAGGTGGCAGCTTGCGCAGGAGATATTGCCATCCCTGCTCAACTTTGCGTCAAAAAACAAGCGTTCCCCGAGTTCCCTGGCTGCGGGACTCTTGAGCAGCCGATTCGATGGATCTACGATGCTCAGTGGCTTTAGTACGAAGCTCTCAAGGAGCGCCAGTTCGGCCTTACTCCATGCCACTGACGCCTTCTCTTTGCCGAGGCGAGGAGCAATGTTCAAACGAAATGTTGCCTTATCCGGTCCGGCGGAGCCGTTGACGCCGACGACAATGTCCCATTCCCCGAACATGTTGAACAGGACACCATCAACGAGGTATTTCCCAGGCTCAAGCTGCTCTGTCACTTGCGGTGAGGAAGGCAATCCGTGACCGTGGCCCTGCATCCCGCCATAGAAAACCAATTGTTTTGCCGTGACCGGACTTCCGTGCTGATCATGAACGGTAATCACCCAGGATTGAAGCTCTCGCAACAGGATTTTGCCACAGGACGGCGCGATGGAAATCACGTAGTGTCCGGCCTCTGATTTGACAGTCCACTCCTTTGCATTAATGCTCGTCGCCACAAACACTAAGACGAAGAGCAAGGTAATCTTGCTTGACGTACTCAAATCGCGATGTTTCCTGTCGGTTAGTTCACACAACGGCGCGTTAGACAGGGTTACAATAGCCACAACCTACTCGCGATAACAAGCATTGAATAACTATGTCCATTTGCCGTTTCTGTAAGACACCGTTGGAACGCACAGTGATTGATCTCGGCATGTCGCCGTTGTGCCAGTCGCAGATCGCTCCTGAAAAACTCGACAGCATGGAGCCGTTCTACCCTCTAAAGGCGCTGGTTTGCGATGAGTGCTTCCTGGTGCAACTCGACGAGTTCGTTTCTCCGGATGAGATTTTCGGCGAGTACGCCTACTTCTCATCCTATTCGGATAGCTGGGTAGCTCACGCAAAGCGATATGCTGAGTCGATGATCTCTCTCCTGGATCTGGATAAGTCCAACCTGGTTGCCGAGATCGCGAGTAACGACGGCTATCTGTTGCAGCATTTTGTAGCAAGCGATATTCCGGTGTTGGGAATCGAACCTGCGGCTAACGTAGCGAAATCAGCCATCGAAAAAGGCATACGAACCGAAGTGCAGTTTCTTGGTGAGGAAACTGCGAAGCAAATTGTCTCCAGGTACGGCAAGGCGGATCTGGTCCTCGGCAATAATGTGCTGGCACACGTACCGGACCTGAACGACTTCGTAGCAGGAATCAGAACCTTGATGGCGGAAGACGGAATTCTCACTATGGAGTTCCCGCATCTTCAAAATCTGATAGAACTGAACCAGTACGACACGATCTATCACGAGCACTTTTCATACTATTCGTTTATCGCCGCAAGAGCGATATTTGCTCATCATGGCATTCGCCTTTACGACGTAGAGGAGTTGCCGACACACGGCGGTTCGCTACGGATATATGGCTGCCTGGCTCAGAGCGAATCACGGCAGACAACCGAGCGAGCACAGGCAATGCTTGAGCGAGAACATTCGCTGGGATACGACGGACACGAAGTCTATGCAGATTTTCGTGACCGAGTAGAAAGAAGCAAGAGGAACCTGCTTCGCTTTCTGGCAGATGCCAAGGACAAAGGCAATAGTGTGGTTGGATACGGTGCCCCGGGTAAGGGCAATACATTGCTGAACTATTGCGGCATCAGAACCGACTTTCTCGACTACACGGTCGATCGAAATCCGTACAAACAAGGTCACTACACACCCGGAACACGGATACCGATTCTGGATCCAGCCGAGTTACGGGTCACAAAACCCGATTACATCCTGATATTGCCGTGGAATCTAAAGGACGAAATTGTTGCCCAGAACACCTACGTGCAAGAATGGGGCGGGAAATTTGTCGTACCGATTCCGGACGTTGAAATCGTTAACTAATCTTATTCGCTCAGGAAGCTGATCTTGCGGGCATGAAACGCCTCGGCGCCGCCTCGACTCGCATTGCACTCTATGCCACGAAGCTGGAGGATGGCCTCAAACGTCTCTCGCCGAAACCAGCTTCGGCCGTGTTGCGAAGGGAATGACTCAAGTATGCAGTCAACTTTGCGACACACCAGATCCTCGCGCAGTCGCACAAAGCAATTGGGTTGACCGAGATCACCGTCATACTTCGGAATTTCGTATTCGAGAATCAGGTGGTTCCGAAAACTGTTCCAGGTGAGCTCAGACACGACTCTGTGATCCTGATGCCGATCCGTCCTGAAATGCGTAAACACAATGTCAGGACTAGAACTCGCCGCAGTCCTTTCAAGCTGATCCTTTATCTCTGCATAGACCGACGGGAAAAAAGCATTTCGAAATCTGTGAATGTCGATACTCAGCGATCGAAAGCCTCCGCACAGAACCCCAAGTGCGTTGCGCGTCTCAGCTTCGCGCTCATCGTCGGAACTGAATACGACACATCTGATACTAGCCTCCGGAAATTCTTCCGCGAGCTTCAGAAGCGTCCCGCCACAGCCAATCTCAATATCGTCACAGTGTGCGCCGAAACAGAGAATACTCGGTGCATTCTTACCCAGTGAGGACAGACTCAGCACTTCTGAATGCTGCCATTTCGATTCATCCACGGACGATCACCCCGCCCGTCCATTCGATCAAACGTTATCTTGTCTTTGAAAGTATCCATTGAGCGCCAGAAACCGCCGTAACGATGCGTCCAAAGAGCCCGCTGCTCAGCAAGTCTGGAAAACGGCTGCTCGACGAGTTCCTCGCCGGGTTTCATGAAGTCGAACAAATCGCGGTGGAACACAAAATACCCGCCATTGATCCAGTAGTCAGTTTCCGCCGCGGACCTGAGTTTCTCGACATATCCTTCGTCGTCTGTAACAACGTTATGAAAACTTTGCTGTGGTTTGACACTGATGAAACTGGCGATAGCATCTTTTCGCTTCGCTTTGTCTATATAGTAGTTCAGAGGCAAATCGCTCAGTTGGTCGCTGTAGTTTGCAAGGAAGTACTCCTCGCCCGCCAAATGTTCTCTGACCGCCAGCAATCTATCCCCGAGATTTGAATGCATTCCCGTGTTAACAAATGTAATGCGCCAATCGTGAATGTCACTTTGATCAGGCTCTAGAACCGCCCCCCCCTGACTCAGGACGAAATCTGTCGCAATGTACGGGTTGTAGTCAAGAAAGAACTTCCTGATCAGATCGCCACGGTAACCAAGACAAAGAATGAAATCTTTGTGCCCGTGCGCCGCATAAAACTGCATCAAATGCCAGATTATCGGACGCCCACCAATCTCAGCCAACGGCTTCGGAATAGTCTCCGAAAACTCGCGCAAACGGGTACCCAGCCCTCCACAAAACAATACGACCTTCATCGCGTCCCCAGCATGCCGGCCAACTTGGCCAGTTCGATTTAAACTGTTGTTTTAGCTACTAATATCGAGCCAATTGTAGTCTATCCGAGTGTAGGTAAGCAAAGCGTGCGCCACAACACACTATCCTCCGTGACTCTACGCACATTGAAAGCAGCGTTTAGAATCGATGCGCCGCGGCAATCTGATTCAGCCTAAAATCTGCCCTGGTTCACGGGTATTTGGTGCGACTGCCACTATAATGCAGTGCTTCGTATCCGACCGTTTGTCGCGAACTAAATACTGTTTTGACCAAGGAAATTACGTTGAATGATTCGATTCTGAGCGCAGATGCATTGCGAGTACTCGATCTTGACCTGATCCTGGATCAGGTTGGCACCGACTTCTCCCGGATGTCCGGGAAGAAGCTTCTGATAACCGGTGGCGCTGGATTCCTGGGCTATTATCTCGTGCAGGCGCCACTCTACTGGAACGAACGAAATTCGGACAAGGCCCCTATAGAAGTCACCGTTTACGATAATTTCCTTCGCGGACAACCTGACTGGCTGCTGGACCTTGACAGCGATAAGAACCTGCATATACGCCGACACGATATGATCCAGCCACTGCCTGGTGACATGGACAGATTCAGCTTCATCATTCACGCTGCGGGAATCGCATCACCGATCTACTATCGCAAGTTTCCGATCAAATGTATGGATGCCAATATCAACGGCCTGCGAAATCTCCTCGACTACAGTGTTGTGGCGAAGTCATCCGATACACCGGTCGAAGCGTTCATGTTCTACTCTTCGAGCGAGGTTTACGGGGATCCGACGCCGGAAAACATACCGACGCCGGAAGACTACCGTGGCAACGTATCCTGCACCGGCCCCAGAGCCTGCTACGACGAGTCGAAGCGCTACGGCGAGACATTGTGCGTAAATTTCGCACAACAGGAAGATCTCCAGGTGACAATAGCGAGGCCCTTTAACAACTACGGCCCTGGGCTCAAGATTTCCGACAAACGCGTATTGCCCGACTTTGTTCGCAACATTCTTGCCAACGAAGATATCGAAATGCTATCTGATGGTGCACCCAAACGGACGTTTTGTTACAGCGCTGACGCGATAAGCGGCTATTACAAAGTGCTGCTGCGCGGACATTCCGGCGAAGCCTACAACATCGGTACTGAATCGCCTGAAATATCGATCAGAGAATTAGCCAAACGCGTGGCAAGCGTCGGCAGCCGCTTGTTCGGCTACAGCGGCGAGGCCAGGTTCGCCAGTAGCGACGACGCGGAATACCTCATCGACAACCCGCAACGGCGCTGCCCTGTCATTTTTAAGGCGCGCGAACACCTGGACTATGACCCGCAGATCGACATTGATGCCGGACTTGATCGTGCGCTCGTCTGGTACTTTCACAACCCAGTCGCAGAGGACGCCTGATGCGGATTTCTATCGTCGGCGCTGGCTATGTCGGCCTGGTCAGTGGCGCCTGCCTGGCAAGCCATCGACACGAAGTCAGAGTCATTGATTTTGACGAGGAGCGCGTTCAGCACATCACTGATGGTAAAGCGCCGTTCCATGAACCTGAGCTGGACCAGCTGCTGGCAAGCGTGACGGGAAAGCACTTGTTTGCCACAAGCGAATTCGCCGACACGGTATTGAACAGCGACTTGACGATGATCGCCGTTGGGACGCCGAGTGATGAAAACGGCAATGTAAACTTGTCGGCGATTCGACAGGTGGCCGGTCAGATCGGATCGGCCATTCGCGACAAGTCAGAAAGGCACACGATTATTGTGAAGAGCACTGTTCCTCCGGGGACCACCGACTCGGTCGTTGCTCCGATTGTCGAACAGGCCAGCGGAAAACGGCGCGGCACCGATTTTGGACTTGGGATGAACCCGGAGTTCCTGACCGAAGGCATAGCGGTGCGGGATTTCATGTATCCGGATCGTTTGGTGTTTGGTGGTTGCGATGCGAAATCCGTGGCAGTACAGCACGAACTGTATGCCGGCTTTCCTGACACTCCAAAACTCGCTACAAACAATTCCACCGCGGAGATGATCAAGTACATGTCCAACGCGCTGCTCGCGACGATGATTTCTTTCGCCAACGAATTCTCTGACCTAAGCACGGCGATTGGGGACATTGATATTGTCGAGGTACAGGAAGGTGTTCACCTGTCACGCTACCTCAGCAGCAAACAGGGTGACAACCTGCAGACCGCTGCGATCGCCTCATTCGTCGAAGCCGGTTGCGGATTCGGCGGCAGCTGCCTGCCGAAGGACGTCAAAGGCCTGGTCAGTACGGGCAGACAAAATGGGGTTCCCATGCCGCTGCTTGAGGCAGTACTGGCAGTCAATGCCAGGCGTATCGACCGCGTGATGGCCGAATTGATGGCTGGGTTAAGCGAAGTTCGCGGTAGCCGAATAGCAGTGCTTGGGCTTTCATTTCGTCCGGATACCAGTGATATAAGAGAATCACCTGCGATCCCCCTCATCGGTCGTCTGATGGACAGCGGTGCTGTCGTCAGTGCGTACGATCCTGCCGCAATCGACGAAATGAAACACGTTGTTCCAGATTCGGACATATCCTATTGTCAATCAATGGAGCAATGCATCGAAGGTGCCGATGCTATCGTCATACTGACACGGTGGGACGAGTTCAAAGCGCTTCCCAATGTCCTCGACAGGCAAGGCGATCAACCTTTAGTTGTCGATGGGCGCCGTTTGCTCGAACCTTCATCGGTGCAGCGATATGCGGGTATCGGCTACCCCGGAGGCAAGACATGATTATTGTAGATAGCGCATTGCGGAGCCGCGAAGAACAGGGCCGCCCTGTTACAGTCGGGATTATCGGTGCTGGTTACATGGGCACCGGAATTGCAAGGCAACTGCTGAAACCATTGGCTGGCCTTCGCCTTGCCGGACTCTACAATCGCACGATAGAAACAGCCAGAAGTGCGCTTGAGAACAGCGGCGTTGAAGACCCCAAAAGCTGCAGTAACGTGCGCGATGTTGAGGCTTCAGTAGACTCGAATACGCCTGTTATCTGTGATGACTGGTCACTTTTGTGCGAGGCGGCAAACATTGACGTCATTCTGGAGGCGACAGGCGAGATCGAATTCGGCGCAGAGGTTGTCAGCGAGGCGATCCGTTGTGGTAGGCACGTTGTCCTGATGAATGCAGAACTGGAAGCGACCGTCGGCCCAATACTCAAGGTACACGCCGACAGCGCGGGAGTCGTGATTACCAACTGCGATGGCGACGAGCCCGGCGTGGCAAACAACCTTGTCCGGTTTGCTCGCACTATCGGTTACGAGCCAGTCGCAGCCGGCAATATCAAAGGCATGATCGACCGCTATCGGACACCCAAGACGCAGCAGGCGTTCGCCGACCAGTACAAGCAAAACATACACCTGGTTACTTCAGCCGCCGACGGCACAAAACTATCAATGGAATCAACGGTGCTCGCCAATGCAACCGGCTTCCGGGTAACAATTCCAGGTATGCGCGGCCCGGCAATCGAGCATGTGAAGGACCTTACCGAGTATTTTTGCGCTGCGGACTTTGCCGACGGAGGAGTGGTCGACTACACCGTAGGCGCCGCGCCCCACACCGGCGCATGGGTCATCGGCTACAACGAAAATCCTGTTGATCAGCAGTACATGAACTACTTCAAGATGGGTGACGGTCCGTACTATTGCTTTTACACCCCATACCATTTGCCGCATCTGCAGGTGTTGACCACGGTTGCGCGAGCGGCTCTCTTTGCGGATGCTACGACGTCGCCGGTCGGGGCACCCTGTACCGACGTGGCAACCGTTGCAAAGTCGGACCTCAGGGCGGGCACCTCACTTGACGGCATCGGTGGCTTTCATTCATACGGTATCATCGAGAACATCGAAGATGCCAACCAGTACGGTCATCTGCCGATGGGGTTGTCAAAGGATGCCCTGCTCAAGCGCGATATAGCAAAAGACCAGGCGATCACTTATGCCGACGTCGAGTGCCGCAGTCCATTGTTGGTTGACGAGCTACGACACGAACAGGACCGGTTGTTTTTCCCAGGCAATGGCAAACGTGCCGTTACCTGATCGACTACCGACGCCAAACCTTGTCCAGCAAACGTCGCGCCAGATGCTCCAGGTTGCCCAGGCACCTAAAAATTGCGACCAGGGTTCCACAGACCAATGGGACGGTATCGATTGTAAGACCGACGTCGTTCAGCGCCTTGCGATGAAAGTCCCAGAAATCGGATCCCCGAAAAGTCAGCAGACCCTCCCCCAGGATCCTGTAGTGACGACGCCTTAGTTTAGTCATTTGACGCTCGTACTCTTCGCTTTGCAGGACACTGGAACCGTAGCGCTCAAGCATCGTGCGTCGCGTCAGAGCATCAATGTTCATGTTGTTGCGTTTGCCGGATATTGAGTCCTCTTCAACCCGAACGACTGACAACACCTGATGAACGTGCGCAAACCTGCGTCCGATCAACAATCGAATGGCTGCATCAGTATCTGCGAAAGGACTGGTCTCTGAGTAAAACCCTGGTTGCTCAAGGACATCCCGGGTTCTGAGCAAGCTTGTCGAAGGGTTTCCAAAAAAATATTTGCCATCCAGAAAATAGCGCCGGCATATTTCAATTCCGACAACAATCGATTCAGAGAAGTCCAGACCATCAAGAAAAACCCGGTCCTGAAGAATCGTGTACGCACTCACGAACGCAATATTCGGGTCCTGATCTGCGACAGAAGTCATTCTCTCCAGGCACGATGGCATGAGTAGATCATCAGCCTGAATAATCTTGACGTAGTCTGTTTCGCTGTTGACCAAACGCAGTGCTCGATTGTAATTGGAAATCTGCGGGAGGTGCTCATTGAATTTGGACACCTTTATTCGCAAATCCTCTTCCGCATAACGTTCCGCGATCTCCAGGGAATCATCCGTACTGGCGTTGTCTGCGATGATGTATTCGAAATCAGCGCATGATTGCTCCAATACAGATTCAATACAGGCGCCGAGATACTTCCCGGTGTTGTACACAGGAGTCACTACACTGACTTTCGGAGCGCTTTTGCTCATGGAATCAGACCGTTTAGGTCCCGGACCCGGCTTGCTATGGATCGGATTATTATAGCGTCTACCTGAGATCGGCAGTTGTGACGAGGTTCAGAATTTCTGCAACAACCGACACGCCCTACGTCTCATTTTCGACCACGAATTGCCTTTACATTGCGGATGAACTTCTCACCGAGCAAGTTCCTCACTCTCCCCCGCAAACGTGCCTTGCTGTAAAGGCGTTTTGACGCAGCGCTCTCGACGGCAGGCAAACGAACCAACAATGGCCCGCTCAATTGATCGAGCTGCTTCAGACACCCCTCACCGACCGCTCCCGCATCCAGGTAAGAAACACCGGTTGCCGTTGCAAGCGCCTGCAAGTCGAAAGCCGGTAAATCGACGCCGGATTTCGGCAATCCCGATTTCAGTTGCTGCTGCTTAATCAGTCCGTAGCTGCCGTCCGCCAACACGAACACGACAATTCGCAGACCCAACTTTGCCGCCGTCAGCAGGTCGGTCGCACACATTTGCATACCACCGTCGCCATGAACGCAAACTACCAGGCGTTGCGGCTGAGCCAAAGCGCATCCAACAGCGGCCGAAAGCCCGAACGCCATCGACTGAAAATTCGTGGGAACCAGTAGCTGCCGCGGCAAGCGGACACAAAGATGTTTGCGCAGCAGCATTTGGTGACGCCCTGAATCGGCTATAAATAAGGCATCTTCCGGTGCTTCGCGTTGCAGCGCCGCAAAGAATGCACGCGGAGAACCATCGCCGACCCCGGGAAACTCAGGGTCGTATTCTGAATCTGTCTTGCTATTCTCGACGCGCGTTCGTAATTGGCTGCGCGTTGATTCGTCGATTGTATTCTGCGGCCGATGCGGCATTTGTTGCAGGTGCCCTGCGAAATCCTTTGCATCAGCACAAACTGACAGCCCGGCTGGATAATTTGCGTTCAGGACACGATCAGACTTATCTATATGGATCAGTTTTTCTTTCGGAATCTGCAGATTGAAGCCGAAACACCCATTGTGAGAAAACTTGACGCCAATAGCGAGAACGTAGTCAAACTCGCCAATCAGCGTATTGACGGCGTCGGCACTCGCCTGATCAACCTTTATCAGGCGACAATCGTCCTCCGGTATCAATCCTCGCCCGCTGGTCGTCGTAATAGCTGTCCAGTCATTTTCTCGCAGCAGCGCAGACAATTCACGCGAAGCATGCGATGCCCCGGCCCCGGCAAACAGCAACACGTTTTTGCCAGACAGGGTCTGGTGTACTTTCTCGACCGCGTCGATGTCCAGAGCAACACTCACCGGATCCGCGTTCGCAATTTCCCGGCGTGGCTGCTCGGAATTCAATATCTGAACGTCAACAGCCAACAACACGGGGCCCGGTTCTCCCTCAGTCGCGAAACGCCAGGCGTCCCTCAAGTCACTCAACAGGGTCTCTGACTCTTTGACCTCGACCACCTTCTTCGCTGTTTCGTTGCCTATTGCCGGATAGTTCATGTCTTGTAGCTGGAACGAACGGCCAACAACCGTGTTGTTCCGAATCAGGATATTCAGGATTGGCACTGAATCATGCAACGCCTCTGCCAGGGCAGCCATCGAAAAGCAGAATCCCGGTCCGCTGATTGTGAGAAGAATGGACGGTTTAGCGGTGACGAAAGATGCACCAATCGCTGCAAATCCGCAGGCCAATTCATGGACCGACGTGATAATCTCGATGTCTGTCTGGCCGAGCTCACTGAAAAGTTCAGCGTTTTGCGTCCCGGGAATACCGAACACCCGCTCGACACCCATGGTCTGCAACTGTTTAGCGATGGCCTGCCATCCGTTCAACTCAGTTTCCCCCTCGGCTTGCCCGGCGCGAATCGGGCCGACCCATGATCGCCTTGATAGCGCCTTTGATATTATTTTTCAGTAACTTTGCGCAAATTCCAAGAGTTTCTGTCGCGGTTACCGGCTGTACAATCCTGTAGGAAGCGATCAGCTTTGCCCCAAGCTGATTCTTAAAGCTCGAGACGCTGGGGTTGTGCGCATCAGTCAAATCGACCTCCTGGTAGTCCGCCTGCGACAACGTTTTGAAGGCCTCCGCGCGAACGAATGCGCTGAGCCCCTGCGTGAAACACTTGTCGATGGTCCCCGCTGCGACCATGTGCGCTGTCGGATGTCTGCTCGCGAGAATGAGCAACGCCGCCTGTGGCGTTGATTCATCCGGACCGGCAAAGACAAGGTAGCCGAGTCGTTTGGCCAACAACTCGTCAACAAACTCACGCATATCAGCTTCGGGCAGGTACTCGGCGAATCCATGCCGCGAGCACGTGTCTTTGTGAATCGTCCAGAACCAGTCCGATCTGTCGGAAGTCCATGCAACGGCCTCTGCCGACCTTGCCTGCCTTACCTGTCGACGCGCATTGCGGTGCATTGCCGCGATAGTCGCGTCGGGGTCCGAGATGTTGATGACGTACGAATATGTCGGGGATACGCGCCACCCCTGGCTGACAAATGATCGGCAGTCTATGACCTGACTGCGTCCCCTCACGTCCACGGAATCGTAATTTGCCTGGCGCAGGTACTGTTCGATTTCAGACATTACCTGCATCTCACGCTTTTGCCGCGTCGGCTCAGCGCTACCCTCGAAAGCCGCTACGACAGGGCCGTTGTAGTAGAGCAGGTAACGACTCGCGACATAACGCTTGTTGCCTTTGCTCCTGACGAACAAAGGTATTCCACCGATAAAACGCTGACCGTCACGCAAACCGATCACTTTGACGTCTGCGCCCGAATAGCGCGCAAGAAGGTGCAGATAGTCGGTTCTGCTGTACACGCCACCTGCAGGCGCGGTCTCGACAAAATCGTCCCATTCCTGCAGTTCTTCCGCACTGAGTTCGGATAGTTGCATCAATTCCGCGCCTTAGCGAAGGAATTGCCGATGAACGACTTCGTTCGACGTGCGAGAAACCGCAGAGCCGGCAGCGGGTCGGTCAGGCGAAACAATAGCTTCGACGATGTTACCCAGCAACGAAGCAGCCCCAGAACGCCTGGTCGATCGCTACTATTGATTTCAAGGACGCTGTGAATATCGCCGTACAGATTGACACAACCGCGCCCTACGTCATATGTGGATACCTCCGACACCGGAATGCTCTGCGCGTCCTTGGCATACATGTCGATCATATCCAAACCACAGTCGTAGGCAAATTCGATGTATACCCATGGTCGCGTATTGATCTCGAGAATTTTGAACTTACCGTCGACCTGATCTTGCTTGAATTCGGCGCTGAATATGCCGCGGTACTCTTCTTTGTCCAACAGTACCTGCAGATCACGCCATGCGCCGGATACTTCGGTTATCGGAACACTGACGCAGTAGGAGCTATTGCCAAAATCGGGCGGATAAATTCGAATACGTCTGCGTGCCGTTACGGTGGAGACCGCACCGTGCTTATCCCTGAAACCATCGATGAAATAGTGATCGTCCGACCCGCCGGGCACATACTCCTGTACGACAAACGCTATCCCGTCTTCCGCGAGACTTCGACACGTATCCGACGCTTCGTCCGAAGAAGATATCCAGATCGCCTTTTTGCCAAATTTCGTGACGAAGTCCTGTGAATTCGTTGGCTTCAGGAACATAGAGTTGCCCGACTCGTAGTTGATTCCGGTGAGATCTTCGGCGGTTTCTACAAACCGAGTCCACGGATGTGGGATATCCAGATTGAACACAAGCTCGGAAAATGCCTGCTTATCCTGCAGACGATACATGGTTTCAGGAGTCGAAATCGAAACCTTGAATCGCTCACACAAGTCATCTGGTAATTCCGATAACCAGAGTGCTGCATCGTCCGCGCTGGGAATAAGAATCGCTTCATCCAGCGCCAGATTTCGCAATGCATCGTGGCCTTCCTGACCGAGCTGACCAAACCACTCCGATTTATCCCGGCGGCAAATCGGCGTGAAGTATCTTGAGTAGCGAGGGCAGGAATACGGCTCACATGCGGAATACACGGAGTATCCACTTTTTGCCGCTATGCGTGCGACACTCATCGCCGTTGTCGTACTGCCGATGACGATGATTGGCAGATCTTTAGTGTGACTGGTCGAGCTCAAGGACTAATCCTCTCTACGCCGAGTCGAGGCCGCGATCTCTACAAGAATTTGAGAAATCGAATTATCAGCCAACACAGACTCTACGGAACACTCCAATTCGCACTCAAACGCTGCGACAACAGCCGCAGCAGAAGGGTTTCCCTGCAGGGTAGCCAGCAATCGCAACGCCTTTGCAACCGCAGAGTTGGCTGTAATGCGGCCCGCGACAACATACGAAGTTATTACGAGATACGATCGGTTTGATGCAGTATCGCGAATACTATAGACCCTTGCGGCGTGCCATTGCCCTGACTGCGCCGGGTTATAGGATCTTGACGCCTCGATTTCGTAACGACCGGTATCGAACCATCGATTGTCGCTTGAAGCCAATTCCACGCCGTCCTGACCCAGATCGAAGGAGTACACATCGACGTAGATGTTGTCGGGTTCGCCCGCAACCCGAGCGCTCGTAAGATGGTGCGCAGACTCAAAATTTGTGCCGAGATCTGGAATATCGTCGCCCTTTTCAATCAGGCTCACACCAGTGACGTCGCGCGCCGCGAAGTTCGCTGCCGTCTGCGATGCCATGCGTCGATCCAGACCCGCTGTAAGCGCCGCGGGAACTACAACCACGAGCACTAAGATGATCGTTGGACGGAGCCATCGTGCGCGATCAACTCGCTTCCCAACCGCAGTGGATGAAACCGTTTCATCGCTGGTGCCTGAAATTGCGCCTGATTCTCTGAGCAGCAACAAAGGGAGCATCACAACGGCAAAGACGACATCGCCCATTATCGAATGATCTGCAACC
>JAVJHY011515897.1:0-12412 GCA_035593235.1 Phascolosoma agassizii | reverse complement strand
TGCGTGTTGTCGTCCGAATGGTCGCCCGTCGGCATCACGCCTTCGAGGAGCGGGCTCGGTTTCTGGATGGCTTCCGCGCGCCCGTTCACACGCAGCGTCCAGTCACACCCAGGAATCATGAACAGGAGACCGACGCCGGGTTGCGATTCGATGTTCTCGTAAGACTGAAAGAGTTTGTTTCCAGCGACATCGGGCAGGAGAAGATGCTTGTCATCGAGCACGCGGACAAAGCCGGGCGCACCGCCCTTCGGCGAGGCATCACATTGGCCGTTTGCGCCAGCGGAAGCGAGCACGCAGAACGGGGATCTTCCAATGAATTCGCGTGTTCCTTCGTCGAGCTCATCGTAAATTTTTGACTTCACGATGGGCTTCGGTTCGCCGTGCAGGGCTTGAGCTTGGTTCATTTGAGTCTCCTTGGCGCGCAGCTAAAACGATAGCGCTGGACCTCGCGTGTGAAATGCGACCGGTTGCTCCAATGCCGGATTGTCCACTCAATGGAACTCTCACGTCCAAGCTGGGGTCTCTTGCGACTCAACTCGAGTCGCGAAGGATCCAACATGTCAGAACCGACGCCCCCTCCCGAAGAAACGCTCACGCCCCTGAACTCGCATTCGACGCCGCCATTCCGCGGCCTATCGGATTCCCCGCTCTCCCGAGTCCTCATCATCGGACTCCTCGCACTCCTCTTGCAGATTCCGCTCTGGATGATCGAAGGGGTCATTCAAGAGAGAGCCGATCTCAGGAACCAAGCAGCGGCCGAGATCTCCGGAAGCTGGGGCGGCTCTCAGACTCTCGAAGGCCCCGTCTTAGTCGTGCCCTACCGCAAGCACTGGGTCGAACGGGTCGACGACACCACCCGGTCACGATCGGCCATTCGTTATGCGCACTTCCTTCCCGAAACCCTGGATATCGAGGGGTCGCTCGATTCAGAACGCCGCTACCGCGGCATCTTCGAAGTCCCCGTCTACAGCACTACCCTCGCTATCCGCGGCCATTTCGCGAGACCTAATTTCGAAGGATTCGCAGCACAAGAAGCAGATATCCTCTGGGACCGTGCACAATTCGTCGTCGGAATCCGAGATGCGCGCGCGATTCGCAACGCGGCGCGAATCCGCTGGGGCGGCGAGTCGCTCGACTTCCTACCTGGACCTGGGCATACCACCGGGAACAACGATGAACTTCCCGAAGGAATCCACGTGGCCCTTGGTCGGCTGGCGGAGATCGATAAGGAAGGCATCGACTTCGACTTCCCGCTCTCGCTCCAAGGCAGCGATCGATTCGAAATCGCCCCCTTTGCGAAAGAGACCCGCCTAGCACTAGAGTCCGACTGGCCAGATCCAAGCTTTGGCGGCGGATGGCTTCCCGCAGAACGCGAGATCCGTCCGGATGGCTTCAGCGCCGTCTGGGAAGTTCCATTTCTAGGAAGGAGCTTCCCCCAACGCTTCGACGACCCGGACCGCGTGCGAGGCGCGATTGTTCGGTCGCGATTTGGCGTCGGCTTCGCGACACCCGTCGATGAATACCGAATGGCAGAACGCAGCGCGAAATACGGCCTCCTCTTCCTGGCACTCACGTTCGGCACTCTCTGGCTCTTTGAAGTTCTCGCCGGGATCCGTATTCACTCGATTCAGTATCTCTTAGTTGGATCGGGGCTCTGCCTCTTCCCGCTGCTCGAAGTCTCCCTCTCCGAACATTTAGGATTTGGCTGGGCGTACAGCCTCTCGACGTTCTCGGTTGTCGGCCTCCTCTTCGGATACACACGTTCCGTTCTGGGAGTCGATCGGCGAGCATCGCTGCTCGCCGGAATCCTGCTCGCGCTCTACGGATACCTCTACATTCTGCTTCGCGATCAGAGCTATGCGCTGCTTGCGGGCTCGGTGGGTCTCTTTGCTGCTCTGGCCGCAGTCATGTTTCTCACGCGGAAGATCGACTGGTCGCGTACTTCGCCGGCCACCGGATCACGAATAGGAAAGGAATCTGGGTCCGTGTCGGGAGCACGCTGACCCAAAGGTGACGCCCCCTGCGCTTCCGAATCGATCGAGTGCCTCAGGAAGACGCGTCCTTCGTCAGCGTATCCACGGAAGCGCGATCCGACGCTTCCAGCACCCATCCGATCGCCTCTGCATTCTGCCGGATCTGCTCAGGCCGCGTCGCTCCTGCAATCACCGATCCGACCGCCGGGTTTGAAGCGAGCCAACTCAGCGCGAGCTCGAGCAACGAGTGCCCACGCTCCTTTGCGAAACACTCGAGTTCGTGCACCAAACGGAGATTCGCCTCCGATCCGAAATGATCGAAATAGTCGAGGGTCGCGAGTCTTGAGCCGGCCTCGAAGGCCTCCCCCAGCCGGTATTTCCCCGTCAGCACCCCACTCGCGAGCGGGAAGTAGGGAATAAACCCGATCCCCCGTGCTTCGCAAGCAGGAACCAGATCCGCCTCAACGTCGCGATTCAACAAGCTCCATTCGTTCTGAACGCTCACGAATGAAGCACTCCTCGCAGCGGCGTCGGCTTGTGCAAGATACTCCGCCGACACGTTGGAACATCCAATCGCGCGAACCTTGCCCGCCGTCAAGAGTTCATCAAGCGCGCCTAACGTCTCATCGACGGGCGTATCGGGGTCGGGGTAGTGAATTTGATAGAGATCGATGAAATCCGTTCCGAGCCTCTTCAAGCTCGCCTCAAGACTCGCAACGATCGACTCGCGCGTCCCCCACGCTTTCTCACCCGACACCATCGCGAGACCGCCGAACTTTGTCGCCAGAACGACTTCGTCTCGGCGCCCTTTCAAGATCTCTCCCATGAACGACTCAGACTGCGTTTCACCGTACATGTCGGCCGTATCGAAGAAGTTGATCCCCGCATCGAGAGCGGCATGGATCACCTCACGTGATCCGGCCAAATCGAGCGTCATGCCAAAATTGTTGCATCCGAGTCCCAGGATGCTCACGTTGAGATCCGAATTGCCAAGCCTTCTTGTCTTCATGCTGACGCTCTCCCTTTATCCATTCCCATTGTGCACTCGGGCCGCATCACGCGGATTGCGAGTCGGCCATAGTCATTGATGCGCTTTCGATACGAAAAAAATGAACGAGATGCTAGTCGCGCCGCGATACAATCGATCCAAAAACTGAGATCAGTGTCTTCATCTCCTCGTCCGTCCCAATCGTGATCCGCAAATAGTCATCGATCCGCGGCTTCGGAAAGTGACGAACAAGCACGTCATGAGCTCGCAGCTCCTTCATGAGGTCGACGGCGGGCACCGCACCGTGCCGCACGAAGACAAAGTTCGCACTCGACGGCAGGACCGCAAATCCGAGTCCGCGCAGGCGGTCGCTCGCCCACTCACGAGTGGAAATAATCCGAGCGCGGCAGACGTCGAGCCATTCGCGGTCAGCCAGCGCTTCGATGGCCACCCTTTCGGCGATCCGGTCGACGGGATAGGAATTGAACGAACTCTTCACGCGATCAAGTCCTGCGATCAGTTCGGGCGAACCGAAGGCAAAGCCCACACGGAGCCCGGCCAAGGCGTGGGACTTCGAGAGCGTTTGCACGACGAGCAGATTGTCATAATGAGCAACGAGAGGCGCGACGGATTCCCCACCGAACTCGATGTACGCCTCGTCTACGACGACCACACGATCGGGAATGGCCCGCAGAAGCACTTCAATTTCGGTCACGAGCAGCGCCATACCCGTCGGTGCATTCGGGTTGGGGAAGATGATTCCGCCCTTGCCCTCCCGATACAATGTTAAGTCTAGGCTGAAATCTCCAGCCAACGGCACCGTTTCCCACGCGACATCGAAAAAATTAGCCCACACGGGATAGAAGCTGTACGTAATATCGGGGAAGAGCAGCGGGCCCTCAAAGCCTTTGCGCGCCCCAAAAAAGGCGGCGAACGCCAGCGCCAACACTTCGTCCGAACCGTTGCCGACAAATGATTGTTCCGCGCCTAACCCGTGACGACGAGCCGCTGCCTCGCGAAGCGCAACGGAGTCCGGATCGGGGTAGAGCCGCAGATCTTCGCCGAAGGAGCTCGCCGCAGCGGCCAACGCCCGTTCCGAGGGCGAGTACGGGTTCTCATTCGTGTTCAGCTTGATGAGCTTCGTCGATTTCGGCTGCTCGCCCGGAACGTAGGGCGAGAGTCGATGGACGTGGTCGCTCCAGAATCGTGACATGCGGACGAGTCTAGTGAATTGTTGCCCGGGCGGATCACGAATGATCCCTCGGCCGTCAGCCTTCGTCCCTCACCCCGTCTCGAACGAGGCAAGATCGTCCCGGTCGACTCGCTCCTTGTAGACCGCGAAACAATGGGGCCACTGCGTCACGATCCGGCCGGCTGCCGTTCGGTAGTAGTCGTTGGCGCCGGCCTGCCAGACAGAGACACTCTGAAGCTCTTCCTGAAGGCCCTCGTTGTACTCATCCATCACTTCTCGACGGACATCGATCCAGTCGACACCCGCCTTTTCAGCCTCGCCTAGCATCCGAATCATGTATTCGATTTGGAACTCAAGCATCAGGATGATCGAGTTGCCGCCGTTCGTATTCGGTCCGTAGAGCATAAAGAGATTGGGGAAGCCACTCGTGGTGACACCAAAGTAGGCCTCCGCCCCCTTCTCCCACGCATCGCGCATGCCGACACCGCCGCGGCCTTTGATATCGACGGCGCTTGCGTATTTCTGCGTCTCAAAGCCGGTGGCAATCAAGATCGTGTCGACCTCGCGCTCCTGCCCATCCTTCGTGACCACCGAGTTGGGCGTAATTCGATCGATCGGGTCCGTCACGAGTTCGACGTTTGAGCGGTTGAAGGTCTGAAGATATTTGTTCGACGCGAGCGGCCGCTTCGATCCAAAGGGGTGGTCGGGAGTGAGCTTCGCACGCAGGTCAGGATCTTCGACGGATTTGAGCGCCTCGCGTCCCATATCTTCGGCGACCTGGAAAAATTCGGGCTCCATGTAGGTCAACGATTTTTCGACCACATTGAAAATATTCTGTCGGCTCTCGGCCATGATTTCCGGGTTACTACGGAACGCCGCTTTCTCTTCGTCGGTGTATTCCGTGTTCTGTTTCGGCAGCACCCAATTCGGCGTGCGCTGAAACACATGAAGTTGCCTCGTATCGGGCGCGACCTCCGGCACGAATTGAACCGCGCTCGCCGCGCTTCCGATGACCGCGACGCGTTCGCCGCTGAGATCATGATCGTGGTTCCATTTCGCCGAGTGGAACATCGTCCCCTCGAACGAGTCGAGTCCCTCAATCTCGGGGAAGACCATGTCGCCAAACATGCCCACCGCACTCACAATGAACTGAGCTTCGACTTTTTGCCCGTCCTCGAGAATGAGGTGCCACCGCGCCGCGCTCTCGTCCCAACGCGCTGATGCGACGCCGTTCCCCAGCCGAATCTGCGACTCGACGCCGTGTTCGCGTGCCGTCTTTTCGAGGTAGTCGCGAATCTCGGTGTGCGGTGGGAAGGCGCGCGTCCAGTCGGGATTCGGCGCAAACGAATAACAGTAGAGGTGGGCGGCGATATCGCATTCGAGGCCGGGATAGGTATTTCGGTACCAGGTCCCACCGACCTCCGGCGCGCGATCGAAGATCAGGAAATCACTCCGCCCGCTCTCGAGAAGTTTCATTCCAGCACAAAGCCCACCGGCGCCGGCGCCCATAATTGCAAATTGCGTCTTCGTAATTTCCGCCATGATCCCGATCGTCCGTTCGTTGAATTGGATGACACTTATTCTTGCACGTTGGCAGGAGCTTGCATGCCCCGGGATGCTTCACGACGTGCAGCGAATTGCGGCTAGAGCCAACGTCGGAGGCAGCGCGGTCGCTAAAGCGAGTGTGCGCAGGATCGCCTCACAACAGGGCCCCAAAACGGAAGAAGCGGCCCCGAGAATTCTCGGGAGCCGCTTCTAGATCCAAACTCGACTTCAGCCGTCAGCGCGCCTCGCTGAAAGGCGCCTGGCCGCGTGTCTTTTGCTTAGCGTCGTCGAACGGCCAGGCCGGCAAGGCCAAAGCCGAAGAGCAGCGCCGTTCCCGGCTCGGGGATGACGGTCATCGTCACCGACGGAACGCCAATCTTCTTTTGGATGAGCTCCTGCGACGTAGACTCGCTTGCCGTAGCGAGGTCGTTGTTCCAGTTCACACCGACGACCGTTGCGAAGGCATCGATGCCGTACTTTGCTGTCACGAACGCTTCGATATCCGCGAACAGAGAAAGCGACCACGTGCCCGAACCGATCGAATTCGCGCTGAACGAATCCGAATCGCTCGCCAGGTCGGCGGTCGGGGTCAGCGTGCCACCGATATTAACTTCCGTGATCACGAGAAACGCGCCCGCAAGAACATCGGCGTTTGTGAGGACGCCGCCCACACCGGTCAGCGCGTAGTCACCCACTTCGTTCACGAAGAGCTGTTTGATCCCGATCGCGTTCTTGTCGTTCGAGGTAATCGTCAATCCGAAGGTCGAGGACGTCTGGTCAGACGCTCCGCCACTCGCCGTGGAAATAAAGGATGGAGGCGAGAAAATGAGGTTGTCGCCTGAAAGAGTCGGCGCGCCCCAGAGTGGCTCGATGTCGGCTGTGTTCGTGGTCTCCGACATATTGCTGAACGTGAAGTTCGTGCTCGCCAAATCACCGTACGTCACGGTGGCCGTCGCCACGCTCGCCACGGCCATCGACAGTGCGGTCAGCACCAGCGCCGCAAATTGAATTCTTCGAATCATCTCGAACAAACCCTTCCCAGGCTCAAAATTTGAAGCAGCAAACCCGCTTCCCACACAACAGCCGAGTTCAAATACCCTAAACGATTCGAAGGCGGATGTGTCAAAATATTTTTCAAAATCAGGTATTTATCTCCGGAAAACACAATTCCCGAATAAAGAATGGGCGAATTCGAGTTCTAGGTGGCTAAGAAATCGGCGGCAAGCAACAGGGCCTCTTAGACGAGCAGCAACCGGCATCCTGAGCAAGATTCAGTCACCGCTGACGGGCTCGCCTCACCAGATAATTCCCCGTGGGAATATCACCAAATGCCCAAAAAGACTCGTGATCGGGCCTAATCCGCGACGCCGCTTCCGCCGTGAGGTCGCCAGCAAGAACTACGGAAGAACGTCGGAGCGTGGCGGAGGACTCCGAAACGAAAGAAGCGGCACCGAGCAATCTCGGGAGCCGCTTCTTAATCCAAACGCGATTTCAGTCGCTGTCGTGCCCCAATGGCAGGCGCCCGGTTGTACGTCTTTCGCTTAGTGCCGCCGAACCGGCAGGCCGACAAGGCCAAAGCCGAAGAGCAGCGCCGTTCCCGGCTCGGGAACCACAACGGTCATCGTCACAGCCGGGGCACCAATCTTCTTCTGAATCAGTGCGGTCGAGGTCAACTCACTCGCTGTTTGCAGGTCGTTGTCCCAGTTCACGCCGACGACCGTTGCGAAGGCTCCGACGCCGAACTGCGCCGTCACAAGCGCCTGAATGTCAGCGTTGAGCGAAAGCGACCACGTCCCGCCTGCGACCGGCGTATTCACGCTGAATGAATCAGTCGCATTCAAGAGAAGATTGGCTGAGGTCAGCACACCGCCGACATTGACTTCCGAGACAACGAAATCGGCAGAGGCGAGAACCGAGCCGACCGTCAAGACGCCGCCCGTGCCGCTCAGAAGGTAGTCGCCGATTTCGCCGAGCATGAGCTTGTTAATCCCGATCGTGGTCTTGTCGATCGAGGTCACCGTCACGTCGAAGGTCGAGGCCGTTTGATCGGCCGCTCCACCGCTCGCCGTCGAAATAAAGGACGGAGGCGCGAAAAAGAGGTTGCCGCCGGAAACCGACGGCGGTCCCCAGAGAGGCTCGATATCGCCCGCGCTGGTTGTCGTATCCGACATATTGGTGAACGTGAAGGACGTCCCGGTTAGGTCACCATGGGCCACAGTCGCACTCGCACCACTGGCGAGCGCCATGGACAGCGCGGTCAGCGCCAGCGCCGCAATCTGAATCTTTCGCATCATCTCGTACAATCCCTTCCCAGGCTCATTTTTGGAAACGGGTCTCCCCCACCCCGCACAACAGCAGAATCTTGTCGCCATAATCCACCCGCTTTCGGATGTGTCAGACTTTTTCCCGTGTTCGGGAATTTACCTCCAATAGGAAACGGAATTGGTCCCGTCCGAGATTTCTCCGCATGCCTCGATACGAAAAATGAGACTCCTCGAGCAGCTGGGGCCGCATCCAGCGGCCCTCGTTCTACGCAGTCGGCAGCACAAACTCCGGAATTAGAATGATCGACGACTCCGCGGCCGCCTTTCGATGTGCCGCGATCACCTGATATTCGTCTGAGTCGATCCAGGCGCGTGCATCGTCTCGCGTCGGGAAAGAAAGCAGAACGGCCCGTGTGTGCGGCCATTGCCCTTCTATGATCTCCGGATCCTCGGTGAGGCCGAGAAACGTCCCGTTGTACCGCGCGAAGATCGGGACGAAACCGGCTTCGTACTGCGCATAACGTTCGCGATCATGAATCTTGATCTGGGCAACGACATAGACGGGCATGGGGCTCCTCTCGGCATGAGTCGAAATCGCGTTCCGACTCGGGTCGAAAGATCTTACGCGAGACGCCGACGAACGCGACAGGGGCCCGCAATCAATCCCGGTGCGCCCATGAGCGCAAGCCCAATAAAGAAACCGCACCGGCACGATTCCATCTCTGCCAGATTAGGCGCATTTCCAATTGTGCCGGGTGGCGCAGCCTAACAAACAGTTCGCCCCAAGCCAGTCATCAGATCGGACGTGCCACGATACGCCCACTCGCCCTATTTTTATATTGACACAAAGTATGTCAATATGTTTGAATCTAACTCTAGGCACGAGGGGACCCGAGATGAAGAACGCATTGATCGCGGTGCTGGCTGTCGCCTTAGCCGGCGGTGCCGCCGCATGGCTCAACCGTGACACCGTCATGCTCGCGCTGATCAAGTACCGGTCCGAAACCGCCTACGATCTCGGTCCGGCGCGAGAGATTCCCTGGCAAGCCGGTCCAGACGAACCGCTCCGGCCGAACCCATCTCGCCCCCCTAACATCATCCTGATCGTCGCGGACGACCTCGGTTACAACGATATCTCGACCTTCGGCGGAGGGGTCGCCGGCGGCCAGCTCAAGACGCCCAACATCGACCGACTGGCAGCCGAAGGCGTCAGCTTCAATCAGTCCTATTCCGGTGCAAGCACGTGTGCGCCCTCGCGCGGCATGATGATGACCGGCCGATATCCGACGCGAACGGGTTTCGAGTTCACACCGACACCTTCCGGCATGGGAAAGATGGTCTCGCGTATCAGCGAGGGCATGGACAGCGGTCTTCCACCTAGCTTCTACGACGAATCCCTCGAAGCCGCTCAACCCCCCTACGAGAGCAAAGGGTTGCCGGCTTCCGAAGTCACGATCGCCGAGACGCTCAAGGACCGCGGCTACTACACCGCCCACATCGGCAAGTGGCATCTTGGCCGAAGCCAGGGGATGGCCCCGCATGAACAGGGTTTCGATGACAGCCTGCTCATGGCGAGCGGCTTGTATCTCCCGGAGGATAACCCGGACGTCGTCAACGCGAAGATCCCCTTCGATCCGATCGACAAGTTCCTTTGGGCACGCATGACCTATGCGGCTTCATTCAATACGGGCGACCCCAATCGATTCAGACCCGCCCGCTACCTAACGGACTACTGGACCGACGAGTCCATCAACGTCATCAAGGCCAACCGGAATCGCCCCTTCTTCCTTTACCTGGCGCACTGGGGCCCCCACACGCCGCTGCAAGCCGCCCGCGAGGACTACGAAGCCGTCGGTGAGATCGAACCTCACCGGCAGCGCGTCTACGCCGCGATGATCCGCGCAGTCGACCGAAGCGTGGGGCGGATTCTCGATACGCTCGAGACCGAGGGACTGGCGGAGAATACGATCGTGGTCTTCACGAGCGACAATGGCGGCGCGGGATATATCGGACTGTCTGATGTCAATCGTCCCTTCCGCGGCTGGAAGATCACCATGTTCGAAGGTGGGCTTCGCGTGCCGCTCTTTATCAGGTGGCCGGGGCATATCCGCCCGGGGACCGAAGTCACGCACCCCGTCGCTCATATCGATGTGATGCCGACGTTGGCTGCCGCAGCCAGCGCCCCGATGCCCACCGGAGTCGAGATAGACGGAGTCGACCTCTTACCGTTGGCGACGGGTGAGGGGGCAGGAGACTGGAACCGGGAGACTTTATTCTGGCAAAACGGTCACTATCAAGTCGTGCGACACGGCGATTGGAAGCTCCAGGTCAACGACCGCCCAACCGATGGTCGAAAACTTTGGCTCTACGATCTCGCTGCCGATCCGACCGAGCAGAATAACCTTGCCGAGACGCGAAGTGACAAGCTCGACGAATTGACGGCGCTCCTCGCGGAGCACCAAGCCGGATCCCGGGGTCCTTTGTATTCGCATACCATGCAGATGCCGGTCATGGTCGACAAGACGCTCGCGGAGCGTTTCGAAGAAGGCGACGAATACGTTTACACGCCTAACTAGGAGCCTGACTGGGCAATCCTTGCGCCACCCAACGATGCCCCGCACCGATTCGAAGTCGAGTACGAGTACCGGCTCGCCGTGCTCAATTTGGACCCCATCGACTCTCAAGCCGAGACAATCGATCACCTCAATCGCTTCGACGGCCACGCTGAATTCACGAATCGCACCGACGCAGGGAATGTTCTCCGACGGGTGCGGACATGACTTCCAATCGATGAAGAACGGCACGCTACCGCCCTTCCCCGGCAGCATCACGAGTTCCCATTCGACCCTTTCACCGTCAGGGGGCGTGCGATTCATTTCAAGGGGCGGCGTCCGCGCGAAGTCGGACGCACGAAGCGTCGCAACGATCGCTGCGAGGTCGACCACTCGAAGCGCCCAATGAAAGAGTTCAGGCTTCCCCAGTTCTTGAAGCTTGGCTGCGAGATTCGGAGCGGCAGGTTGGTCGGGGTCGGGAGCGATGATTTCGAGATACGACCCGTCTTCGAAACCCACGAGTGCGTTATGCGTCCCCATCCCGGCATGTGCACCGCCCGCAACGGGCTCGCAGCCGGTCGCCCGAGCGAAATCCGAGCAGGCGTCGGCCAGGTTCGGTGCGGCGTAAACGATGTGATCGAGACGAGCACCGAAGTTCGAGGTCATTTGCGTCGCCTCCTGAAATCGCTCGGTCCGTCGGCTCGGATTAGACGACGCTCTCTTAACCGACGGATGTGGAATTCATCTCACCGAGCACATCCGCCACCCGGCTCACTTCGCCGGGATCAATCGAAGTTGGAATCAGCATGAGTTCGTGCGCACCGGTGTCTTCAATCGAGGTCACCAGATCGCGGAACGCCGCTGCCGAACCCCGAAATCCCGCGTGCGCCACCATGGCCTCGCGCGCCGCCGGGTCGACCCAATTGAAATAACGCGTCAGATGCGTGCTGACTTGCTCATCGGCTTGATCACCGATCGCGAACCAAAGCGCGGTGTTCAATTCCGGCTCTTCCGAGCGACCCGCATCTTCCCATGCGCGCTTCGCCAAATCAAAAGAGGCCGACACCTCCTTCGCGCTCGCCATCATCAGGTCCGCCAGCTCGTCCACCACCACCACGATGTAGGGCAGGTGCTTGTGGGCGTCGCCGAGGTCTTCGAGGAGGCCATCGGCGAACTTCTTGTTGTACTCCTCGATGCCGCGCACGCCCGCCTCGGCGAGCAGCTCGTCGACCGATTGCATGTGCTTCCCTCCTTCGTCTCCTGGATCTCGCCGACGCGGTTGAACGGAGAGTCCAGATGGGGTGGGACGCCCCGTTCAACTAGCTCCTACGTTGCAATTCGTCGGCGTCCGGCTTCTGGAACTGCTCAATCCAGGGCCTCATCATCTCTTCGGGGATATGAAACGCCAGTTCCGGTCGTGCGTTTCGGACTTCCAGACGCCGAAGTAGCTCGCCGCTTGGAACATCGAGAAAGTGTACTTCGCTGCTGGCGCCAAGTCGCCGTGCTCGTGATCGGAAATCCTCTCGTTCTTCGCGGGCCCAGAAGCCGAAGTCGAGGATGACATCCGTCCCCAACGCCAACGCTCTTTCGGCAACCTCCCACTGCAGCGCCTCGATGAGGCTGTGGCGGGCGTCGTGCTGCGGATCCGCCGCATCTTGTCCGAAGAGGCGCACCTGCCACTCATCGGGCGTAAGGCGTTCGATCTCTACTCTCGAAAGATCGTTGGTAATGCGACCGCACCTCGACCGATGCAGGAACTAGCGCTCGCTGCACTCGACCGAGCGATCCAACTGCGACGCCCTGAACACGGCCTCGTGCACCACTCCGACCGCGGCGGTCAATACCTCAGCGCCGAGTACCAGGACCGACTGGATGGCCACGGAATCGTCTCCAGCATG
>JAVJHY011515787.1:0-12413 GCA_035593235.1 Phascolosoma agassizii | reverse complement strand
TAACTGCTGTAAATTTAACCACAGATTTTCACAGATTAGTTCTCTGTGAAAATCTGTGTAATCTGTGGTTAAATAATGATGCACTGTTGCTAGCTTCCCGGGGTTATTGTGAAGTTACTTTTGATGACACAACCCCAAACCTTATTGAAAAGTTACTCGAGAGAAAAAACTCTTCTCTCGACCTCGGACAATTGTGAAGACTCACTACGTGAAAAATCAATCAACTCGTGTAATTCATGACTTGCTTCAGCTACGTAACGTTTTGTACTATCTGCGATAATCTGAAAATCATCATCGTAATCGCTCCGCTCTATTCTGTTTGCCTGAGCCTTTTTCGCTGTTAACTTATACGCATCACGAAAGGCTTTTCCATCACGCACATGCCTATAAGCCTCATATGTCGCATAAATATCAGGATACATAGCGCTTTCAAGCACTTCTCTATTAACCTGCAATGCACCGATAACACGAGTAGCTACCTCAACAACATCAAACACGTCACTCACAGCCCGAAATACAGGCTCCTTCGTATACTGAAAATCTCTGTGATAATTTGAGGGAAGCTTACTAATAACATTTTCAAGCTCCGTCACAGATGCGCGAACCCGAGCTGCTCGAGCACGAACTAGCTCTAGCACATCTGGATTATGCTTTTGCGGCATTATAGAGGAGCCCGTAGTAAACTCTTCTGGTAACGTAAAAAACCCAAACTCTCTGCTAGAATACAGTATTACATCCCATGCAAGCTTTTCAAAATGAGCCGCAATTTCAACGCACCAATTTAAAACCTTTACTTCATACCTCCCCCTAGAGTTTTGCACATCAATTACACTTCTCTGCACACGAGAAAAGTTAAGCAACTTACCAACAAACTCTCGACTCAGCGGTAGTGGCACTCCAAACCCAGCAGCAGAACCCAGTGGATTAACATCCAAAACTGCAAGAAGCTCCTTAGCTCCGCGCATCAGAAATAGATTCCCCTCAAGAAGTGCATGCAGCCACATCCCAACACTAGAGGGCATAGCCGGCTGCATATGCGTATACCCTGGCATTGGAACATCACCTACCTCACCATAGCGCTCAGTAATAGTCACACCCCATTGCCCAAGAGATTCAAACAAAGATACAACTTGCGAGCGCAAGTAAAGTCGCATAGCAAGAATGACTTGGTCATTTCGAGAACGCCCTGTATGAATCTTCTTACCAGGCTCTCCAAGCTCACTTACAAGATGCGACTCTATCGCAGTATGCACGTCCTCCAATTCATAAGAGATTTCAAACTGGCCCCTCTGACCTGCATCAAAAATGAGGCTCAGTTCTCTTAGCAAAGAAACGACCTCCTCGTTACTTAGCAAGCCAATGCTTTCTAGCATACGAGCATGCGCAGCAGAGCCTATAGCATCATGACATACAAGGTTCTTATCAAACACAGGATCACTTCCTACAGTAAACCTATGAACTAACGAATCAACCTTCTCACCTTTATCCCAGAGCCGTTTTGTCATTACATTATCAGCCAAGCTTTTCAGTATGCGCGTCTGGAACGTGACGAAGCCTTACGGAGTTAATCCGAATAAACCCTTCAGCATCCTTCTGGTTATAGCCACCCTCAATATCCATACTAGAGAGCTCCTGGTTATAGAGAGAACTATCAGACTCACGCCCAACTACATTCGCACTGCCCTTATATAACTCAAGATACACAATACCATTGACAACTTCCTGGCACTTATCAAATACCGCTGTAAGAAATTCCATTTCTGGCGAAAACCAGAAACCATTATAGATTAGCTCGGCAAACTTCGGAACAAGGCCTTCCTTAATTCTAAAAACCTCGCGATCCATCGTGATAAGCTCTAAATCCTGATGCGCCTTAAATAGTATTGTCCCTGCTGGTGTTTCATATACCCCTCGAGATTTAATACCGACGAAGCGATTTTCAACAATATCTATACGGCCAACTCCATTTTGACCACCGAGCTCATTTAGATAACAAAACATGGCAAGTGGGTCTTCTTCCGTCTTGCCATTATCGAGATTAACGACCTTAACAGGCGCTCCCTGATTAAAATGCACTGCTATATTCGTAGCACTATCTGGTGCATCTTTGGGGTCAACTGTCATACGAAACATATCTTCTGACGCTCGCACTTTTGGATCCTCCAAAATGCCAGCCTCATAACTTATATGCATTAAATTCGCATCCATACTATAGGGCGCTTTCGTCGTAGCTTCAACCGGAATTCCATGCTCTTGGGCGTAACTAATTAAATCTGTTCTGCCCGCAAATTGTGCCAAAAACTCATCCATCTTCCAAGGTGCAATGACCTTAATGTCCGGCTTCAAAGCAAAATAGCCTAACTCAAATCTAACCTGGTCATTGCCCTTGCCTGTCGCTCCATGAGACACATACGCTGCGTTTTCTCTGCACGCAATCTCAATGTGCCTTTTTGCTATGACTGGCCTTGCTATTGCTGTTCCAAGAAGATATCGCCCTTCATATAAGGCAGAACCTTTAAGTGCTTTGAAAATAAAATCAGATACGAACTCAGCTTTTAGGTCTTCTATGTATACCTTTTTCGCGCCAATTTCCTTGGCCTTTTGCTGCGCCTGGTCAAAATCCTCATCCTGACCTACATCAGCTATGTAACAAATAACCTCATAGTCACGTTCGATTAGCCACTGTAGGATAACTGATGTATCTAATCCTCCGCTATACGCTAAAATAACTTTTTCCATACTAGTATCTCTTTTATCTAAACGACTCTAAAAACAACCGCCCCGGGTGAAATGTTGTGATTTGCTATTAACCTGGTTTTTTTATATATTACTGAAGCGAGAAATGCAAAAATGCTCCACATACATCTTTTAACCTTATTCCCAGAACTCTTTGAGAAGTTCACTCAAGTTGGCCTTATAGGTAGAGCCATACGTGAAGAACTACTAAAAATAACCCCTGTACAACTTCGCAATTTTGCCATAAACTCACAAGGAGCCGTAGACGACACGCCTTATGGTGGTGGTTGTGGGATGATCCTAAGGCCAGAACCCGCTTGCCAAGCCATTGAACACGCTAAAGGCGAAAACAAAAATGCAAAAGTAATCCTTCTCACCCCACGAGGACAGATTTTCGATCAAACTCTAGCTAAATCACTTAGTCACAATTACAGTGAGACAGGTAGCGGATTGATATTCCTTTGTTCGCGCTACGAAGGTGTTGACGAGCGAATAGTACAAGAACAGGTCGACTTGGAAATTTGCCTAGGTGACTTTGTGCTGATGGGTGCTGAAGTCGCCGCGATGTGTGTAATAGAAAGTATTTCTCGCCTAATCCCCGGAGTCCTTGGAAACCCCGAGTCAATTCTAAACGAATCATTTGAACACAACCTCCTTGAACACCCTCATTACACTAAACCACAAGAATTTCGAGCGAAAAAAGTGCCTGAGATTTTGCTTTCTGGGCATCATGGTAAAATTGAAACTTGGCGCAAAACTAAGGCAAAGACAGACACCATACAGAGAAGACCAGACCTGTTCGATGCGATCAAACAGCCGACATGTGAAGTTAGCGTAGCATTGATTCACTACCCGGTGGTAGATAAGAACAATAAAGTAATCACATCATCTATTACAAATATAGATCTTCACGACATTGCTCGCACAGCAAGAACTTTTGGAATAACACGTCTCTACATAGTTCATCCGGTAAAGACTCTCAGACGATTAGTAGCAAAAATATGCGAACACTGGGACACAGGGTATGGTTCCACTTACAACACAAACAGACGAGATGCATTGTCTCTAATTTCGCTTGTTCCAGACTTTGACGATGTGTTGTTCGACATAGACTCAAGAACAGGAAAACTTCCCAAGGTGATTAGTACTTCAGCAACGTCCGACCGCGATTCCACTAGTTTCGCAACAATGCGCGCCGTTTTACATACCACCAAGGAGCCACATCTTATCATTCTAGGTACCGGCTGGGGACTTACAAAAGAAATGCACGATCGCGCTCATTATCAGCTTGAACCAATATCTGGTTTAGGCGACTATAACCACCTATCGGTAAGAGCCGCTGCCGCAATAATGATAGATAGACTTCTTGGCATAAGACACTTGAAACGAGACCTTCCTATTCAGACGGAGTAAGCACCTAATGAACTTTGAAAAAGAACTCGACATCTGTATGCGCGCTCGATGTGCGCTTTTAGTAATCTCAACTCTTGAGGAGCAACGCGCTGAAGACATAGTAAAGACTATTTGCAAGAAGCGAAATCGTCACTGTCTTGCCTGGGACATGGCGGATGGCTTCCAGGAAATAAATAACTTACAAGGATCGATTCCACGCACAAAAGATGCCTTGTCTGCATTAGATGCGATAAAGCAAGCAACTACTGAAGCTGTTTTCATTCTCAGGGATTTCCATGACTGCTGGAAAGATCCAAAAACAAAACGAAAACTCCGAAATGTCAGCCAACATCTAAAATTTACCAAGAAAACTATTATAGTAATCTCCTCGACAACGACCGTGCCGACAGAACTTAAGAACATAGCTGTCGTACTTGAACTGCCCCCACCGAGTGAAGAAGATCTTAACAATGTTCTTAAGACCCTTCTTCAAACACCAGGCATTACGATGAATCTCGACGAAGCTGAAACCGATAAGCTCATGCAGGCAGCACTTGGTCTTTCCACTTCTCACGCACTGCGTGTATTTGCAAAGGCAATTGTGAGCGACGGGGTGCTGGACGAAAGTGATATACACGTAGTCACGAGCGAAAAAAAGGAAATTATTCGAGAGAGCGAAGCGCTTGAATTCTATCCAGCTACTCTATCACTAAGCGACATTGGTGGACTTGCAGCCATTAAAGACTGGCTTCGTCTTAGAGAATCCGCCTTTACTAAAGAAGCGCGCGATTACGGACTTCCAGCCCCAAAAGGCATTGCACTTATTGGAATACCTGGAACAGGCAAGAGTCTTACAGCAAAAATGATTGGTAGCCTCTGGCGTCTTCCACTACTGAGGCTCGACGTTGGAGCACTATTTGGCTCATATGTTGGGCAGTCAGAGGAACGCGCCAGGCGAGCTCTTCGAGTTGCCGAGTCTATTGCTCCTTGTGTAATCTGGATCGATGAAATGGAAAAGGCACTTGCTCAAGGAAGTAACGACGGGGGAACGAGCACTAGAGTTTTCGGCACTATCCTTACCTGGATGCAAGAAAAGTCAGCCCCTTGTTTTGTGGTTGCTACAGCTAACAATATTTCCAAACTCCCTCCGGAGCTTCTCCGACGTGGACGCTTTGATGAAATATTCTTCCTAGACCTTCCAAATCTCGAAGAACGCAAGGCAATTTTCAAGGTTCATATAATCAAGAGAAATCGCCTAGTCGAGAATTTTGACATAGAGGCCCTTGCTAATAATTCTGAAGGGTATGTGGGCGCAGAAATTGAGCAAGCGATAGTCGACGCCATGTATGACGGCTTTGATGAAAAAATTGAATTTACAACTGAGCACATTCTCGCGGCTATGAAACGACAAGTTCCTCTATCAGTTTCCCAAAAAGAAACTATAGCAGAGCTTAGAAGCTGGCTAACCGAAGGTCGAGCCCGCTCGGCTTCGTAGCGATAAAATCATCAAAACTGCTTACTATAAGACATTTCTTAGCTATTTCAAAGTTGCTCGTTGTACTCTTCTTCTGTCAACGTCTGAAAAGAATCGGGGTGTGAAAGATCAAACTCTTTTACGTGCTGCAAGTATCCAGGTTCAAAAGCTTCTTGGCGTATCTCAACAATAAGCTCGTTAAACTCCTTCGATTGTTTAGCCTCTGAGGAAAATGCCTTATTTCCCAAGTTATAATCCTTGACAAGCTTTGCTCCACGATTAATGCCGGTCCCTTCACCTCTATCGTCCATATAGAACTGAGAAAGCGCAAATAGCCGACTTCCAAGAAAACAAGCTTCATCTAGGTCATGTGTTACAAAAAATATCGTCATAGCTGTCTCTTCCCAAAGCTCTAGTAAGAATAGCTGTGCGTCCTCCCTAGTTTCGGGATCGAGAGCGCCAAAAGGCTCATCCATTAAAAGAATTTTTGGCTGCATGATAAGAGCCTGAACAATAGCAACTCTCTGCTGCATTCCTCCAGAAAGCTCATGAGGGTATTTATCTAAATGTTTTTCCAGTCTCACTTTCTCAAGATATAGAATAGCTTCGTCTCTATATTCACGCTGGTTATTGCGCCACTGAAAGTATTTGGTTGTCAAACGTTTTCCAAGTAACACATTATCAATAACTGACAGGTGGGGGAAAAGAGAATAGCGCTGGTACACAATTCCGCGATCCGAATTTGCAAATCCGATAGGCTTTCCATCTAGCAAGATAGCTCCACTTGTACATCGCTCCTGTCCAAGAATAAGTCGCAGAAGTGTTGATTTTCCACATCCGCTCGGCCCCACGAGCGTGCATAATTCTCCCTTCCTTACACGAAGATCGACATTATCTAGGATAAGCTTCTGTCCATACGCCTTGCTAACATCTCCAATCATCAGAAGTGCATTTTCTTTCGAAGCAGTAGTCACATTGATTACCTAAAAATTAATCTTTTGTTGCAAGGTACCACGGGTATCTCCACTTGACGAGAGTGCGTAATGCCAAATCCATCATGTATCCAAGAACTGTAATCCATAATGCATACGGAATAATTACATCCATCGCCAAGTATCTGCGAACTAAAAAAATCCTATAACCCAAGCCGTCAGTAGAAGCGATAGCCTCCGAGGCAATCAAAAATAGCCACGCAGAACCCAGTGAAAGTCGTACAGTGTCTAACAACTTTGGAATGATTTGAGGAAAGATAACCTTATATACGGTCTGAAGCTCGCTAGCTCCAAGTGTAAGAGCTTTTGTTACTTGCTCAACGGGAATTTTTCGAATAGCAAGGTAAATATCCCTTGTAATCATCGGAAAAGTGCCTAGAAAAATAAGGACAACTTTGCCAAGTTCCCCCACACCAAACGCAATAAATAATATTGGTAGAATCGAAAGTGGCGGTATGATTGACACAAACGTTATAAACGGTAGTCCTAGATTCCTAAAACCACCAAACAATCCAAGGTTCAGACCCAAAAAGAGTCCTATGACCGAAGCTAAACTCACCCCAATAAGAATTCTCCGCAAACTAGCTACAGTATCAACTAGCATTAGATACTCGCCTTTTCGCTTATTAATAGTAAATGCCATGCGGTCTACTGCAGTGACCATCGAAGAAAAAGACGGAAGCAACTTGTCTTGAGGATTCTCACTAAGCCGCGCATTCGAGGCTAGGCAATAAACCACAAGCAACAATAGAAAAGGAAGAACCGCTAATACAATGCGAAGCCAGAGAGGAGGCGCGGCATGAAGTCCCCAAAGTTTTGGTATATTGGTCATAATTAACTAATCAAATACCGCTTCTAGAAAGGAGCTTGTGCCGTTGTAGCTCCCTTCTAGAATCCGACTCACATGCCTCCATGCTCTGATACATATTTGCTGTCAAAACGAAGTTTTATATTTCCCTTATCCCCCAAAACACCACCATCTGGGAACTCAATTCCAACCAGATCTTTCGACGGAGCTCCTTCACCATACAAGCCGTGTTCAAACGAGAATGTACGCACATAGTCCATAGTGGTTTTTAGCTGTGCCCCTTTGGCAAACTTGCTGGCTTCAGCCGACTTGTAAAACATAGCGGTAGTTTTCAGCTGAGAACGAAACTCTGCATCAGTAGCTCCTGACTCTTCTGCCATAAACGCAATTGCTTCTTTAGAGTTTTTGTCATTTCCCGACATAATCGACATAGTTTCATACCAGGCACCAACTAGAGCCTTCTTGAGAGTGTCAGGCGCTTTGGTTCGAACAACCATCATGTCGATTATTTCACCCGGTATTTTCGACGAATCATAAATGAGTTTTACTCCTTTTCCATTCCTTACATTCATAAGAATAGGATTCCAAGTTACAGCTGTTCCTTGAGCATCGGATAGAAATATCGAACCAATATCAGCGTCGCTAGTGTTTACCAGCGTTAAGTCACTTTCCTTTAGTCCACTTTCAGAAAGTGCTCGGGACAGTAGATAATGTGACACCGAAAGCTCAACTAACTTAACACTCTTACCTTTAAGGTCCTTTAGCTCCGCACCCGATTTTGTAACGATGCCATCATTACCATTTGAAAAGTCTCCGATAATAAGAGCCGTACTATCGACCCCTCCGACAGCAGGAATAGTAAGAGCATCCATATTAGTCATAGTGCATGCGTCAAACTGGCCTGATGTATAGAGGTTAATTGACTCGATATAGTCGTTTACACGTTCTACTTTTATTTTGATGCCGTATTTGTCGGCCCATTTTTTTACGATACCCGAATGTTCTGCATACCCCCATGGCTCCCAACCCGTATAATGTGACCAACATACGGAATACTCATCTTTGGCGTGAGCGGCACTGACAAAGCTCATCGATAAAAGTGATATTGCACAAATAAGTAATAACAACTTAGCTTTCATTTTTTCTCCTTTATTTCCCACACTGGAACACTAATCTATCTCTATTGGAATAATCGGTGTAATCCGATTGCCTTCCTCTTTCTTTTGTATTGATTTCTCTGCCTGCTTGGTCAACTTATCCATCTCGACGATTGACTCTGCCATCTGGGGCAGGGCTTTTAATCGAAATTCCGCAATATCCTCCATTGCTATATTGAGATCTGCAAAAGCAGATTTAAGTGCCTCCATATCAAGCTGCGTACTAGAAGCCTGTTTATGAATTTCCGTCCCTTGAGTTTTTAGCCGAGCAGCGGTGTTCGCAATAAGTTCAGAAGTCGTTGTATTGAGCGCTGAAACCTTATCGAGCACAATTTTCTGGTTCGCAAGCGCCATTGCAACAGTAACGGCCACCTGCAATGCACTAATAGTGACATTAAGAGCTCGATTCACTCCGCGAATAAGCTCATTGTTGTTTCGAATCACAATCTCGGTAGCGAGTACACCTTGCTGATTTACAGCTAACTGCTGTTGCAAATCTAATATTCGCTGGCGAAGTGGAAACAGCAACTCTTCACTAATGAACTTATGCTTGGGATCACTTGCGGCAATATCCCGCTCAAGACGATATTCGAGTTTTTGGTCAATAAGCTGAGCAAGCTTAATTGCTTTTTCAAGCTTCAAAGTCAGCTCTCGCATTCGGCGCTGATCTTCCTTGAGCGTAATATTGTCGCGTCGAAGTTGCTCCTGACCAAGCTCTAGTGACTTAATGATAGCATCAATGACTGTTTGAGCACTCTCATACTTTGAAAAATAACGCTTCACTGGAGTGCCAACTCCAGGAAGATAGCCAACAACCCGCGTGAACCATCCCGCCTCAAAGTCAAAACGCGCTGGATCTAGAGACTCTACCTGAACCTTCAGATCAATAAGTGCATTTGCTACGTCTCCGCCCTCTGCACTTCGCTCTGAGAGCTTTTTCACCGGTTGCTTAAGTAACTCACTTTGCCTAGCTGCTTTTGATTGCAGATTTTGCCCCATCTGCTCAATTGCCGCCTTTGAACTAGCTTGTGCATCTAAATCAGAAACTTCACTACTAATCAACGCCTCAACAACATCATCAGCCTTCTTTTCCAGCACTGGGTCTGCTGCATCCTTATCGACAGTCACGCTACCTGTGCCGTCCAGCGAAAGCTCCGCTCGAATGTCAATAGGGTCCGCAACTACAAGCGTCTCCTCATCACTTTTCATTTTAGTTCCCGGGGTTTGCATCACTATATCTCCTTGCTCCCTATCTTTGCCTCAACTCGGTGTCATCTTGACTCGACAATGAATACTCTTGTGCACGTCCTGCGAGCTCTTCCAAATCCTGCATTGCGGTATCAAGATCAACTGAGGCCTGTCCTCTAACAGTCTTCATCTGCGCAATGGCAGCCGTAGTATTATCCATCTCTGTCATCGCCTCTTCGTTACGCGTAAGCAAAACATTCACACTGTGAACTTGAGCATCTAGTAACTTTCGGCGTTGTTCAAGCGTGCTAATTTCTTCTAGATCGGCCTCAACCGGTTCTTCCAAAGAATTAAGCGTCTTCAAACGCTCATTAATATAATTAACATCAATTGCTGCAGCACTTTTTAAGGTCGAAACTACATTGACCAGATTGTCCAAAATAGACAAATACACCTGCCGAGCAGTGCCTAGATACCGACCAAACGTAAGTTCATTTCTATCTAAGCGTTCTACCAAAATTGACTCAAGAGTATTAAATTTTTCCTCGTTCTTTTTTAACTGCACAGAACCCTGCTTGGCATAATTGTGAAATCCACTAACCTTACACAGATCCGACAAATCGCGCTGCAAATCACTAAGAATCTGCTGCTTATGCGCAAGCATTCTCTTGTGAAGTTTTTGAATATGACGATTGGCAAAACTTTCCCGACGAAACAGATAGTTAACAGCCAAGCTGCCCATTCCAAGAGTTAGACCACCCACTGCTGACACCGTAGCAAAAATGGTAGGTTCAAACAGAAGAAAAGTTAATGAACCTAGAAAGCCGGCTGCTGTAGTATACAAAGTAAAAGGGTGCTGCACAATGTCGCTCAGAGCGGCGCGCTTAGCGGCGTTCTCTGAAAAATCTGAAAGCTTTGGCAAAAGCCCTTTATTCATTAATGACATACACTATACTAGTATTCTTCTGACACCAAATACAGCTCAACCCTCGGCAAACGATAACTGTAAGATCTGTTCGATTCCCCTGCTCTTCTAGGCAAGTGCTTCTCTGAACCAAAACCCACTTCATGGAGTCGATTTTCGTCTATATTAAATGTAACCCTGAGATAACGAGAGACAGAGTCAGCTCGTTCTTTAGACAGCTTCACATTTGCAGTTTTATCCCCCCTTAGCCCTGTATGGCCTTTGATTACAACTCGAAAATTCGGATAGTGCTCGAGATTCGCTGCCGCTTTATCTAACTCCAATTTCCCTTCATAACTCAACTCACTTGTCCCGCTTTGGAAAGTAATCGGCCGAATTTTAAGCGTTCCAATCTCGTTCAAACTTCCCCAAGCTTCAGCACTAAGTGAAGAAAATTTTCGCTCTAACGACGGCACGTTTGCCGACAATGCTGCTTTAGCACTACCGGGCACTAAGGAAAACTGTTCAGACAAACCATGTGAATAAAGCGACTGAATGAACTGCCTACTCTGCAATCTATAAGAATCTTCATCTGGAATTGGATTCCGGCTAAAAACCCCATTGCTGACCAGGATGTCAATAGTAGCCTCAATAGTATCAATCAGTCCCTCCTGTGCTAAGAGCGAACCAGTCCCTATTCCGTACCACTTCGTTGCATTATCTGACAAAGTTGCCCACTGGACTCCTTTCAGCATGAGTTCCACTTTAGCTTCTGTCATTTTAGTTTCTTCAACCACCTCCTGTGCTAATCTCTCAGGGTGGTCTCGGTAAACTTTTAGAGCTCGAAAGTAATTTGAAAGCACCAACTGAACAATCTCAGGATGCTCTACAGAAAAGTCCCGACCAACCAAAAGAATATCTACTATAAGCTTATGCGTATCGTCTGTCCCCAAAAGTTTTACATATCTTTTATCAGACAAAGCCCGTGAAACATCGGGCTCCCAAATTACAGCCGCATCAACCTCGCCGCCAAGAAGTTTCTTCAACGCCGAAGCGGAGCCATTGGTTGTTACTCGCCAACTTCCAACTTTATTCTGCAGAACGGGAATATCGAAATGCACTGCCACAGACCGTAGAAGATGCTCACTCGGAGAATCGGGAGTAAATGCAATAGAAAAATTCTGTAATGTCTTTAATGCCTCCAGGCTGCCAATCTTATCTTTTCGCCCGACAATTGCGTCCCCACCTTTTGACTCATCGATTACAGCAACAATAGCGCCGGGAAATTTCTCACCAACACCATTTGAGATGAAAGAATCAACGGTAGCGACCGCAAAATCAAGAGTTCCCTTTCGAAGCTCCTTCATTCTACCCGGATAGTCGGCCTTGTCATCAAGACACTTCCAATTATAGCCCGCCCCTCGCATCCGCTTCCTCATTTCCTTTCCGCAAAGAGGAAAATACCCAATCCAGCTGTCAACACCAACCGTGATTGTTCCCTTAGTTCCCTTGGCGTCCGAGGTATCTTTCTGTTTTTTCTCGGCAAAATAAGGATCCGCGAAATAAGCGCCGATTATAACTAGAGAACCAATCCCAATAATAAGAAAAAAAACAATTAGCCTCTTTTTCAATCTTTTATTCCCACGAACTTACCTTTCACCTAACACACGCAAAAAGAATTGCTGACCTAAGGACGTGCCAAACAATAAATTACCGTTTTGGCATCCCATCTTCAGGCCATCTTTGAACACGAAAACCCGCC
>JAVJHY011515677.1:941-12416 GCA_035593235.1 Phascolosoma agassizii | reverse complement strand
TCTTGACACATCCGCCCTGCGCGGCCCGGCCTGGTCGCCTGGGCCGGCGTCCTCTAAACCATATCAGTCACTTAATCTTGACATCCGCGGGCACCGATTTCACGATCCACTATATCACATCGGTCACTTAATCTTGACATCCGGCGGCGAGCGATTTCGCCGGCATTGAACTCGCTTCACCCTTCGTCCGACCTCTCTCATCGTTGCGAGTGCCGACTGCAGAAGTGAGAGTGGCCGACCCCTGCAGATCGGGGCATGGTGGCCCCATGCGCCTTCTGACTGTGCTCTTTCTCATCGTTGGCTGCGGCGACGATTCTGCGCCTTCCGATGGTGGCGGTTCCGATGGTGGCGGTTCCGATGTTGGGATGAGCGACACGAGCGTGGACACGGCAGAAGATGCTCCTTCGGTCGATTCCAGCACGATCGCCGACGCGTCGACCGACACCGCCGACCTGCCTCGCATGATCGGCGGAGATCGCCCTGCTCGAGTGGTTTCGTCGAGCGCGTACGATCCTGCAACGCCGACCCCGCTACTGATCTTGCTACACGGTTATTCGGCCAACGGCGGTGCACAGGAACTCTACTTCAACCTCAGCCGCAAAATCCGCGCCCGCAACATGCTCTTGGTCATCCCTGACGGCACGGTCGACTCGTTGGGCAATCGCTACTGGGACGCCACCCCTGGATGCTGCGCTTTCGCTGGCGATCCCGTCGACGACGTCGCCTACATCACCGGTCTGATCGATGAGATGAAGGAGTTCTACAACGTGGACGCCGGTCGCGTGTATCTGCTGGGGCACAGCAATGGTGGTTTCATGTCGTATCGGATGGCTTGCGACGCAGCCGACCAAATCACTGCGATCGCCAGTCTCGCCGGGTCCACGTTTGTGGACACCGAGCGCTGCGATCCGGCGCGACCCGTCAGCGTCTTGCAGATCCACGGCACAGCCGACCTGACGATCCGGTACACAGGCGATGGCCCCCGGTATCCCTCGGCCGAAGAGACAGTGGCGCGATTCGCTACTCGGGCCGGCTGCACAGAGAGCGCCGATGGAACCGCTCTCGACTTCGAAGCTGTCCTCGTCGGCGATGAGACGTCGCCCACAGAGTGGACCGGATGCGACGCAGGTCTCGACGCCCACCTGTGGACCATCAGCGCAGGCGGTCACCTTCCCGTACTGAGCACGACCGCGACCGACCAAATCCTCGACTGGCTATTGGCACACGAATTCTAGTTCGGCTCGCTGCCGAGCAGACGGCTCGAGAGCGCCTCACGAGCGAGGAACGGTGGGTATGCTGTCTTCGCTCCGCTTCGCTCTGGTCTTGAACACCTACGCCGCAAGACGGCGAGCAAGACCGACACCACATAGCCAAGCGCGGCCCGTTGCATCAGCGAATTCGTTCATCGACACCTCGGTGCCCAAGAACGTCGCAGCCCCCACCGAGCGATCCTGCACCGCCTCGAGCCAAGCCTCCGGATCCAAACCATGACGCCCAAGCAGCGCCGGCGCCTTGCCTGTACGGCCACCCAGCGCCTTCACCGTCCACTCCAAGAGCTCGACGTAGTCTTCGAAATCGCAAGGCACCGAATACGACTGCGACTGCGACTTGGATCGTGACTGTGACTGCGACTGCGACTGCGACTGCGACTTGGACTTGGAGCCGGGCGACTCGCCACTACCACCCCGCTGCCCATCGAAACGCGCAAGCGTAACCGGCGCGCCCCGCCCCCGACGCGCCCGAAGATCCTTCACCACCTTCCGAAGGCGCTCCTGAATGGACGTAAACTCCGAACCCCGAAGCGACTTCGCAAGCCCTGCCCGGATCGGATTCAGGTCCACGTAAGCCATACACGTAACCAGCCCCTCCACATCCAAAAGCGGCTGGCACTTAAACCGGCTCTCCCAAAAGTGCCCCTTCATCTCATCCTCACAATTCGCCCGCCTCGCAATGTTCCCATTCAGCGCGCGCATCATCCAAGAAACGTCCGCCAACCGCGCCCGCCAAACCACCCGAAGCTCCTTCTTCCACCTCGTCCCCAGCTCATCGTAAGCCTTCTTCGCAAGCGGATGAAGCGTCCCATACCTCGCAACCACCTCCTCCTCCGACCAAGACGCAGCCCGATCCAAATCAACATGCAAGACCACATGAAGGTGATTGCTCATCACCGCATAAGCACAAACATCGATCGCAAAAACCGCAACCAACTTATGCAAGCGGTCCCGGATCCACCCACGACGATGTTCATAGTCGTTCCCCGAAACCGGGTCCTTCCCACAAAGAAAAGACCGCCGAACGCAACGCGTCATGCAGTGATAGTAGGGCGTCGCCCCGTAATCGATTTGTTCCGACCTTGGCCTAGGCATACCCAAATCTGCCCGACCGGTCGGCGCGTGTCAAGATATAACGACAGTTGGATCATGAAACTTCGTGGCGGGTCGCCGTTGTAAGGACGACCGGCCTTGTCTCGAACCGATCTTGGCGCTGTGTTTAGAGCGCAGCTTCTTCTGGTGCACTCTTTGGGGCTCAGCTGTCTTTGACGTCGCCGCGCGCGAAGATGCTGGCGACGTAGGCGAGCACGTCGGTCGCGCTTGCTTCGTTGTAGCCGTAGTATTTGATCAGGCGGTTCTTGATGATGTCGATCTTGTCTTGTGTCTCTTTGTCGATGACTGTGGAGACGAAGCTCGAGAGCTTGATCGAGTCCTTCTGGTCTTCGAAGAGTTTCATCTCCAACGCGCGACGAAGTCGATCGTTGGTGTCGTAGGTGAACTTCTTTTCTTCGAGTGCGAGATGGCCGATGAAATTCAGGATTTCCCGCCGGAAGTCGTCCTTGAGTGCTTCGCTGATGTCGATCTTGTCCTCGATCGAACGCATCAGGCGCTCATCTGGCTCTTCGTCCTTGCCGGTGTAGGGGTTTTTGACCTTCTGCTTCATCAGGTACGCGCGGATGTTGTCGATGTAGTTCGCGCAGAGACGCGAAATGGCCTCTTCGTCCGCGCTGATGGCTCGCTGAACTTCGTTTTTCACGATCTCGTCGTACTCGGACTTCACGACGCCGATCAGCTCTTGGAACTTGGCGCGTTGGTCGTCGTTGGCGATCAGCGAGTGGTGCTGCAGTCCCTTCTCCAGCTCGTTGAGCACCATGAAGGGGTTGATGTAGCCCTCGCTGCCTTCGCGAACGAGCGCGTTGGAGATTTTGTCCTGTACGAAACGAGGTGACACGCCTTCGAGGCCTTCGCGTCGGGCTTCTTTGCGTAGCTCCTTGACGTTGTCCTGCGTGTAACCGGGGAGGATCTTCCCGTCGTAGAGCTTCGACTTCTGCAGAAGTGTGAGCTGGTGCTTCTTGGGCTCTTCCAAGCGTGTCATCACGGCCCACATCGAAGCGACCTCCAACGTGTGCGGCGCGACGTGTTTTCCACGCAGCCGCTCTGCGGAGAAGTCCTTCTGGTAGATGCGGATCTCTTCGCTGATTTTCGTGATGTAGGGGATGTCGATCTTGATCGTTCGATCGCGAAGCGCTTCCATGAACTCGTTGTTCAAGAGCTTCTTGTATTCGGCTTCGTTGGTGTGGCCGATGATCACTTCGTCGATGTCGGTCTGCGCAAACTTCTTGGGCTTTACCTTCTGTTCCTGCGTCGCTCCCAGCAGGTCGTAGAGGAACGCCACGTCCAACTTGAGCACCTCGACGAACTCGATGATGCCGCGGTTGGCGATGTTGAACTCGCCGTCGAAGTTGAAGGCGCGGGGGTCGGAGTCCGATCCGTACTCGGCGATCTTGCGATAGTTGATGTCGCCCGTGAGCTCGGTCGAGTCCTGGTTTTTTTCATCTTTGGGCTGGAAGGTGCCGATGCCGACGCGGTCCTGCTCGCTGAGAATCAATCGCCGGACACGTACGTGATTGGCGACCACCTTCGACCAATCGCCTTGGTAATGCTCCATCAATCCGCGAAAGATGTAGCGACACGCAGGGTTCAGGTCGCCCTTGATGTGGATGCGATGGCGGTCGCTCCCGAGCTTCAGCTCCTGGATGGCGCGTTCACGCCACTTGAGTGGAATCAACCGGAGCGGCTCGTCGTGCATCGGACACGGGAACACGTCGTCTTCGCCGGCGAGGCCTAGCTCCTTGAGGCCGTGCCACTCGTACGCGTAGAGCGCGCCTTCGGGTGTCATCGAGTAGCGTTCGACGCCTTTCTTCAGCAGGCGCGCGATCGTGCTCTTCGACGAACCAACCGGACCGTGCAGAAGAATGATTCGCTTCTCGGGACCGTATCCCTGGGCGGCTGCGCGCAGTACGTGGACGAGACGCATCAACGGGATGTCGAGCCCGAAGATCGCATCCTTGCCGTCGTCGAGCGGGTCCTTGAAGAAGGGGTAGCGAACCAGCCTCTTCTTGTTGTCGATGTACTCTTCTTCGCCGTAGCTCACGATCATGTCGTAGAGCCGCTGAAAGGCGTTTCGAGTCACCTGGGGACGTTCCCGGACCTTCTCGAGGTAATCCTCGAAAGAGCCCTCCCAATGCATGTCCCGGTACTGGTCGTAATCCTGAAGCGCGGCGATGCGCGAGACCATGTCGGCCACTAGCGAACCTCCTTCGAATCACAGCCTATCAGGCTGTGCACCTCTCCGACTTCCGAACATCAAAGGGCTGCCAGAACGTCAAGTGCGTGGAGCATGCGCCACACCCATGACGCCGATGACACAGTTCTACGCACCCAACCGCAGAATCGCCGGGCTTTTCGTCGGCACTCATGTTGCACTGTTTTGGAGCAAGGTTCGTTCTGTTGAAACTGGAAATTTGCAAAATATGTTCAATGCCTCATCCTGTAGTTGTCCCTTGATTCGAGTTGGAGCCGACGCACCGAAATTTCAATGATTCTACGCCATTGCCTCCGAACATGTGTCGCGCTTCTGCTCTGGATGGGGTTGGTCTCTGGCACCCAATCGACTTCCCTCGCTCCAACGGCGGGTTCGATCGCCAAAAACGAGGGTGGAAAGGTCGTCGAGGCGCCCAACGAGAGCCGGTTTGTGCAAGTCCGCGAGCATCGCATTCGCGGCATTCGAGTGACAGAAGTCGTGCTTGGGCAGACGCACATCGACTCTGAGCTTCCGCTCATCGTTCAGTTTCACGGTCGAGCGAGCGCGCCGATCGTTCCCGACGGGGATCATGCTGATACCCCACCTGTGCGTTTGATGTTGCCGTGGGCGCCCGACCATCTCGGCAATGGCCGAACGTGGTTCCCGATCAGCATCACCGAAGACTACGCCGACAAGGTGCTGGGCCATTACATCACCGAGCGGGTCGATCAGCTGGCGCACGTGTTGAAGCAGTTTCGCGCACGTCGACCAACCGAAGGCTTGCCCCTGGTCACCGGGTTTTCTCAAGGTGGCATGTTGGCTTTTGGTTTCGCTGTGATTCGACCGTCGACGATCGATGCTGCGTTCCCGCTTGCCGGATGGCTCCCGCCCTACCTCGTGGAAGCACACGTGAGTTCGACTCAGCTACACCCACCTGTGCGGGCGTTGATCGGAAACGAAGATCCCGTCGTACCACTCGCAGGTACGCGTTCGTTGGTGGACCGTCTGCGCGCTCTCGGAGTCGATGCGACGTTGGATGTCTTCGACACCGACCGCCATGAAATGACCCAAGAAGCCTGGGTTCGATACAAGCGGCATCTCTCGATGATGATTGAGCGGCGTCGGTATACCGTGCCGAACTACGGCTAAACGCGAGCCACCGGCAGTAGCAAGTCGATGCGCGTCGTGGCATCCTCACCTCGTGGCAGCGACGCCTAGCGCTCCGAATGGCTGTCTAAAACGCAGTGCTTTACTGAAACGCAGTGCTTTACTGAAACGCAGTGCTTTATTTGTCTTGCTGGTCGCATCACTCGGCTGCTCCGAGCCAGTCGTGTTGCCTGGCACCGAAGGCGACGCCGGGGTTGATCTCACGATCGTCCTGCCGTTCATGGATCCAGAGGTCACAGAACCGCAGATGCTCGCCGCTCAGCCCGGCGTGCTCGACGTGCACTTCTCTGTCGACACCACGGGGTCTTTCGGCGAAGAGATCTCGGCACTTCAGGAATCGCTTTCGACACGTTTGGTGCCGGAGCTCCAGCGCCGAGTCGACGACGTCGCGTACGGTGTTTCGGGATTCGAGGATTTTCCGATCGAGCCCTATGGCGCCGCCGACGACGAACCCTTCACCTTGTTTACGCCGATCACAGACGACATCGAGGTCGCGCAAACCGCTGTTGAAGCGCTGCGGTTGGGAAATGGAGTCGACTTTCCCGAAAGTGGATACGAGGCGCTCTACCAAATCGCCACAGGGGATGGGCTGGTTGGGTTCATCGATCCCTACGAGGGGCCCGGAGAAGGTGGTGTTGGGTTTCGGCCCGGGAGCGTTCGTGTCGTGGTGCACATCACCGACGCCGAGTCACAGACGCCCGAGACCTACGGCACCGATGTGCCGGGCACACATGGTGAAGCCGACGTCATCGCCGCAATGCGAGCGTTGGGCATCTTGGTAGTGGGCGTTGCGAGCGGCGAGCGCGCCGTGCCGCAGCTCCAGCGTTTAGCGCTCGAAACAGCCGCGACCACCATGCCCGTCGATGGCCTTTGCCCAACAGGTGCCGGTGGAGCCACGGTGCCTCCCGTCGCCGGTACCTGCCCGATGGTGTTCGATGTCGCGGCAAACGGCGAGGGGCTCTCGGACGCGGTCGAAGACGGGATCGTCGGGCTCTTGGACACGCTGGTGTTCGCGGAAGTGTTCGGCGAGGTACGTGACGACGACAACGGCTTCGTGCGGGGCATCGACGCGACGACGTTTACCGCACCGCCGGGGTTCGAACCCACGGTGGAGGATCTGCGCCCTGCCGATGGCATCGCGGATACTTTCGCGAACGTGAGCCGTGGCACCGAAGTCGGCTTTGCCTTGCGGTTTCGCAACACGACTATCGAGCCCACGAACTTCGTGCAGACCTTCATCCTCACGATCGAAATCCGCGGAGACGACTCGGTTCTGCGCCGTCTCGTCGTACAGGTCGTCGTTCCCGGTCTGCGCGGCTTGCCCGATGGGGTGACGGGCGGTGGCACGTTCTCCGACGGGGCGTGTGCAGCGGGAGGCCCGGCGAGTGTGTTCCCGCTCGGCCTGCTCCTGCTTTGCATGAGGCGACGCCGATAGTGCGTTGGGCACGGCTTGTGCGCTCGGTCGTCGTGTTGCCTCTCGGCGCAGTTGCGGTGTTGCTTCTCGTCGCGGTGTTGCTTCTCGTCGCGGTGCTTCTCGTCCCCGAGCGGGCGAACGCCCAGCGGTTCGATGTGCAACAGTTCCAGCCGGCCATCACGCACCGTTCGAGCACGATCGGATTGCTTCGCGGGGAGATTCTCCGGCGCGACTCGTTTGATGTGGGCCTCGTGTTTCACTACGCGGACGCTCCGCTGGTCTTGCGTGGAAATGACGGCGGTCGATTTGCCGAAATCGTGTCCGGGCAGCTCAATGCGCACCTGGTCGGCGGGTTTGGGCTCTATGGCCTTGGCGAAGTTCTCATCGATGTCCCGTTCATTCTGCATCAGAGCGGTGACCTCGTGCCCTCGCTCCCCAACCTCGACGCCGATGCATCCGGTGCGGGTTTTGGCATCGGGGACATTCGCCTTGCTGGCAAGTTCAGAGTCTTCGACAGCGACACGAGAGCCAGTCCCGGCGGAGGAACAGTCTCGCTCTACGTCCAAGCTCAGCTGCCCACAGGCAAAACCCGTTACTACCAAGGCGGCGAGTTTCGAATCACGCCCGGCATCGCGATCGATGCGATCGGATCGCGTGGGCACGTGTTTACCGTCAACGTCGGCTACACCGTTCGTCCAGCGACCAGTATCTTGGGTGGCTTGGACGTCGACGACACGCTCGACTTCGGCGTGGCGCTGACGTTGAACTTGACCGACTGGATGCGCGGCATTGTCGAGGTGCGCGGTAAGCTCTCCGTCCTTGCGGACTCGGTCGGCATCGAAGAGCTTCCGATGGAGGCCGACCTCGGCGTGCAGATGAACAGCCGTTGGGCGAGTCTGATGCTGGCCGGTGGGGTAGGCCTCACCGAAGGGTTCGGCACGCCAGATTACCGGATCATTCTCTCCGCCAGCTACACCGGCAACCCTGAGCGGGTGCGCTACGACTTCGACCAAGACAATGTGTACGACGACGTCGACGAGTGCCCGCAAGAAGCGGAGGACCTAGACGGCTTCGAGGATCGCGACGGCTGTCCGGAAGACGACGACGAGGGGTTGCAGCGCACGGATACGAATCCAAATGCAGAGGCCACGCGACCGCGTCCACAGCCGGCCGCACAACCGGGGCCTTCGCCCGAGCCAGAACAGCCCGCCGTGGAAGAGTCGCCTCAACCGCCGGCCCGCCAACCGCCGCCCCGCCAAGCACCGCGTCCAGGTCGACGTCATCACGTACCTGGCATGGGTGGCGGGATCCTCTTCGTCTGATCGTCTGATCGCGTCTGCCCTCGCAACCGTTTCGCCAGAAACAGGTCGAGCAGTTCTATATCCTGACGGTCGTCATATCTTGACATGTGGGTCAATATTTAGACCGGCATGATCTTCAGGCATTAGGCTCCAAATATCGACGGTCGTAATATATTGACATGCGTGTCAATATTTAGACGGGCATTATTTTCACAGGCGCGGAAAATGGTTTGAGTGCCGACGACGGCGGGTCAAACGGCTCTGACCGATTCAGCTTGTCCGGCGAGCGTTTGGGCAAAACCCGACGAAATATCCGATTCGTGCGAGGTGAGTGAACCTGGATCGCTGAAACTCGGCTCGATCTGGCGATTGGTCTACCCTTACTCCAGGAATGGAGGACCTGCCGACGCTGCTCATCTTGGGCAAGGGTGAGCCGATGCGTGCCGCGCTCGAGGAAGCCCTTGAACGGCATGCTGCGTTCGCGGAGGCGGGCGATGCGCAGTCGCCAGTCGCAGCGGTGATGGTCTCGGCACCCGATGTCGTGGTCCTCGTGGGGGATGCGGCGCGAGAACATCCTGACATTCTGACGAAGCTCGCCGGCAATCCGATGACCAGTTCGGTGCCCGTGATCCTGCTGGCACCAAAGGACCTCGAGCTTCGTCTCTCTGCGGCTCGGCGTGGCGTGGCCCTGGTGGAAAAGACCGCCAGCGCCGACGAGATGGCCAAACAGATCGCCCGGCTCACACGGGAGTTGCCGGAGCGCCCGGCACAGACAGGCGGGGCTGTCGGGCACGCAACCTTGCCCGAGTTACTCGAGATCGTGAAGCGTCAGCTGGAGAGCGGCATCCTTTCCGTCACGCAAGAGGGTGAGGACGCACGCTCGGCGCATTTTGTGCTCGAGCCAGGGCGAAACGTCGAGGCCGCGGTGCGCGACTTCGTGCGGCGAATCAAACCCTTGCTGAAAGAAGAGCGACCGCTTCACTACGAGTTCGACGAGGCCGGTAGCAAGCTGGCGGTGCTCGACGAGATGATGGCAGCCGGCGACCGTGACCAGCTATCGAAACGTCGCATCCTGCTGATCGAGGACAACGCCGCACTCGCGGACGTGTTGGCGCAGGACCTCCGCGCGAGCGGCGCGATCGTCGCGGTGTCGACGACTGGCGGGTATGGCATCGAGCGCGCGCGCTCTCTCGATCCCGAGATCATCCTGGTCGATGAAGCAGGTCTGGAGGGAGCCAGTGGCGCCGTCTTGCGCGAGATACGGCGCGACATCGCGTTGCGCTGGGCGTCTCTTCTCGTGCTTCGACTCGCCGATGACACGCCGATGGCCGGCTCGTCACGCATCGACCGTCTGGCCTCGGGAGTGTCAGGGCTCCTGGCCCCCGACCGTGAAATCGCCGAACTGGCCAAGACCCGCAAGAGATTCGAAACACGCATGGAGGCGGTCGGTCCTTCCCGTTTGTTGCGCGCGGTTGCGGCCAGCGGAGGCACATTCCACGTCACGATCCGGCACCCACGCGCGGTGGTTCGCGTCGCGCTGGCGCAGGGGTTGATCGCTGGTGCAGAAGCCGAGCCGAAAGGCGCCACGAAGGTGGCTGGCCGAACGGCGCTCAGTGCGCTCTTGGCTCTCAGCTCTGGACGCGTGACGATAGAACGGCGCGAAGCGCCTGCGATGGCAAACCTGCTCGTGCCGATCGGAAACGCGATCGTGGAGGCTGCAGCTGAGCCGCCACCGATTCAACCGTCCGTTCCTCCGCCGGGTCCGTCCATCGCTCCAACTGGTTTCGATCCCGCTTCGGCGCAGACGCTCCTTGGTGAGCTGAAAACGATCCTGCATCGCATGAAGGACGTCGATGGGTTCGGCGACATGGCCAAGGAGATCCTCACTGCCGAAGTCGTGCTGCCCGAACATCGCGCGTCCTTTTCTGATCCGACCGGCCCCGTCTGGGACGGCAGCGATGTCACCGCGGCCGATCCAGAACCGGAACCAGAGCTTGTCGAGCAGGGGAGAAAGAAGCCGATCAAGCGGCACCCGACAAAGGTCGGAATGCCGGCAGCGCAACGCCCTGGAGCAAAGACCAGCACCGCGCCCACGATTTCAGGATCTCTACCCCCCCCACCGCCACCGCCACCGTTGGCAGTGCCACCACCGATCGCTTCGCTCAAAAGGGCTCGGAAGGCGCGGCCCGACAAAGCTCAGGTCGATGCGCCTGCGCAGCTCTCCGATCCCGTGATTCCTGCCAAGGATCCCGTGTTGCCCGTCCTGCCGGACCTGGCTCCGCTCGCCGAGGAGGCGACCGTGATCGAGCAGGTCCCGTTGGCCCAGGAAATGCGGAGCTCGGATCCCGATATCTTCGACATGAGTGAGACGTTGCCCTCTGTGGACACCAGTCCGCTCTTGGACGCGGACACTCAGATCGCCGTCGACGTTCCGATGGCCGACGGCGTACTGAGCGGCTCGCCTTTGTCTCCGTCGCCGTTCGCCACGGCGGCGACGACTTCGATGCAGAGCCCGCCGGCCGCGTTGTTGGAACCAGAGATCCCGAAGCGTTCGAACCGTGGTCTTTGGATCGCGTTCGGTGTGTTGGTCGCAGTGGCACTGTCTCTCGGCGGTTGGCTTCTCTTTTTTCGCACCCCGACGCCAGCCATCGACCCGCTTGCGCTGGAAACGGACACCGAGCCCGAGATTCAGACAGACACCGACACGGAAACCGATACCGACACGGAAACCGACACCGACACGGAAACCGACACCGACACGGAAACCGACACCGACACGGAAACCGATACCGACACGGAAACCGATACCGACACGGAAACCGATACCGACACGGAAACCGACACGGGAACCGATGCCGACACGGAAACAGAGACCGTTGACGGTGAAACCGAGCCCGAAGCGGGGGCCAACGAGACGCGGCTGGAGCGGATCGACCGGCTCGTGAATGCGGGCAACTTCTTTCGCGGTCGTCGTCGGTATGCACTTGCGCGGGCCCGGTATCGGCAGGTCTTAGCGAT
>JAVJHY011515566.1:0-12419 GCA_035593235.1 Phascolosoma agassizii | reverse complement strand
TTGGACCTGTGAGCGGCTCTTCCATTCCTATCCCGTTCATCAAAATCTCTATTTTTATTGGACTTTCTGAGTGAAGGGATCTTGTATAGTATGTTGTTTCTCACTGATGTGAGTGGAGTTCTGACATTTTTAGCACCGTTTGCTCATCTTGGATTACATGGATGCCATGGTTTACGTGTTCTATGACGTTTCCATCTTTATCATGAAATGCCTCTGTTATTTCCAGAAATTTTCCAGGTAATGGGGTACTTGATGCTATTTCCACAAATACTGTTTCATCAGATGATTGTCCTCTGGCTAAAATTTCAGTTCCAACTTGTTTAACATTGATGTTTTGTAATAGCAACTCTTACATCTGTTGTCGCAGTTCCGAATCTTGCATCATCATGCCTTTTGATTTTTATTTTACTTCATTTTTGGAAGTAGATTAACATCGTTATTGTTTAATGGATTGCTCATTTTTACTGAATTCCCAATCATTTCAGAACTCATCATGGTATACGTCATTGGTCTGTGCTGTTTCATTGATGACATCATCTCTGGATCCTGCATCATCATGTCTATCATTTGCTGTCTCATCTGAGAATTTTCCATCATTTTTTCCATCATCGGTTTCATCATCTGATCCATATGTTGCCGATCACTTATCATCATGTTGTGCATCTGTTGCATCTTTTGAGGATTATCTATCATCTGTTCCATCTCTAGAGTGGATGATGAATATGGTGTTGAAATTACCGCATAACCTATTCCAATTCCTGCCAGAAACACTCCTGCGGAAATTGCAATTATAACATACTTGTTAATCATCATCTGGAATCTATACCTGTGAAATATTACATGGGGTGATGATTTTTATTCTTGATTATCAAAAAGGAAATTTCTGAGTGTTATCTATATTACAAAAGAAACCGTTTAGAATTGCCAGCATAGTTCAAAGCAGTGATTGTAAGCCTTGATGAAAAATCCTAGAAATGACCATTTTCAGTATTGAAATTCATCATTGGTAATTGTCAATGGGCTAAATATTCGAACTTTAGATAAAAAAATCATGAATGTTCAAGAGAAGGATCAGATTGCAATAACTGCTGATGATCTGTATGACTCTCTTCAGAAAAAAGACCCGTTGCTTTTGTTTGATCTAAGACTTCAAGATTCGTACAAATCTGGACATGTTGAGGGATCAGTACACGCGGTATGCGATGTCAATACCAAAGACACCATTCTTCCAAAGATACCAAAAAATGTAAAAATCGTTTTGATCGATGATGACGGTACAATGTCTGCAGAAACATCTGCAATGATGTGCTCATTTGGATTGGATGCGCACTATCTGAAAGGTGGAATGAAAAATTGGACCAAAGAATTGGTAAATGGCAGCCCTCCTACAGCAATGAATCCAAATAATCTTTCAAAGAAATTACGTGATTCTAATTTGTACATGTTGGATGTTAGAGATCCTGATGAATTTTCTGATTATAATATTCCAGGTAGCAAAAATATTCCACTATCTGACCTGTTCAGGCCTGAAAATATGTCAAAAATTCCCCAAGACAAGGAAATTGTCACAATTTGCCCTCATGGCAACATGACAACGATTGTAACTTTTGCTCTTGCAAGAAATGGGATTGCATCTCGGGTTCTAGAAAATGGTCTTGGTGGATGGAGTCAAGTTCTCAATTCCGTAAATGCCGGAAAAAATCCAACTGTAATTCAGGTGGAAAAAATTGGCAAGGGCTGCCTCTCTCACATTGTAATATCACAAAAAGATGCAATAGTTATTGATCCTCTTTATTCCGCTGAAAAGTATATGGAAATAGTAAAACAAGAGGGGGTGAAAATTACTCATATTATTGACACGCATCAACATGCTGAACATGTTTCTGCTGCACCGCAATTGGCAAATCTTACTGGTGCACCAATGTATGAAAGCAAGCTTGAGGCATGGGATAGATCATCTAATTTTCTTGATGATACTCAAGAGATAGTATTTGGTGACTCTAAGCTGCGTGCTATTCATACTCCTGGTCATACCCCTGGAAGCATGTCATACGTAGTAGATGAAAAATATGTGTTCACTGGAGACATTTTATTCATTGAAAGTATTGGAAGGCCTGATCTTAGAGACAAAGCAGAGGAATTTGCGGTCCAACTTTATGATTCATTGCACAATAAACTGCTAAAACTTCCTTTGTATACGATAGTCTTTCCAACTCATCATGGAGCATCTGTAATTACTACAAACGGTGTATTTTCAACTACTATTGCAAATACCAAGAAACATGATGTCTTGAACCTGTCTGAAGAAGACTTTGTAAAACAGGTGATCAGTGTTACAGTTCCAAGACCTATGAACTATCAAAAAATTATTCAGATAAACAAAGGAAGCATTCCTTTGAATCCCTCTGATGTCCCTAATTTGGAATTGGGTCCAAACAGGTGCAGCATAGCGGGAGTATAGATTCCCTCTTCTTTTGATTTTTACATTATTAGATAATGTGAGTTTGGTTTCAACATCTACCCTGTTTAATCCTGATGAACTGGTATCCAATCCTACATTTGCAATAGGATTGATTTTGATTGGTCTAATGGTGGGCATCGCAATAGGACTTTCTGGGCTTGGAGGCGCACCGTTGCTGCTTCCAGCGCTAGTAATCATTGGAATTCCGCCACAACTAGTCATCGGGGCTGATTTGGCGTTTATCTTTGGAACAAAACTTTTTGCTTCCATATTGCACAGTAAAGACCGCAACGTAAACTGGCAAGCATTGGTCTTTTTGACTATTCCGGTGATCCCTGTCATGATACTTGCAAGTTGGGTTTGGACAAACATAAAAGAAAATTACGGTTCAGATTCTCTTGATACTGTAATCTTGTTGCTACTTGGAGCCATACTTGTAGGCGTTAGCCTGTATATGATCAAAAGCAATGTCCTGAACAAAAATCACGCTATTGAGAAATCAGATCATCCCGTTTCTCGCATATTTACGAGAGGTGAAAAATCCACGTTTCTTGGGGCTGGAGGCATTATAAGTTTCATCACACAGATCACAGCCACAGGAGCTGGTGCCATGACATTACCCCTTCTTGTAAAAAATTGTCATTGTCCGCCAAAACATGTTGCAGGAACATCTGTCATCTTTGGCGTGGCAATTTCTGCTGTAGGTACCATACTTCACTACAACCTGGGAAACGTTCCTATCTTTTTGGTACTGTTCTTGTTGATTGGTTCTATCCCGGGGGTATTTCTGGGAGTACAACTTACATCAAGGATATCTCCAAGAAAACTGATTGCGATATTTAGTGGAGTGATTCTGATTGCAGCCATTTTTTTGATAAATCGCGGATTCGGTGTTATATGACCAAATTACTGACAAATTTCATAATGAATAACCATCATTGAGAATTGTGGTTTCGTCTTTTATTGTAATGTACAAATTTTGTTATATGAAAACAATGGTATTGGGAATCATATTGTTTGCAGTTGCAATTTCTATCCTTGTAACTCCAGACGCATTTGCACACCACATATCTTCTCATGTGGAGGTAAGCAAGTCCCCAATGAAGATGTCCCTCACAGGTGATTTTTTATATGTCTCCCACGTGTCTGAAAACAAAATCTCAGTAATAGACACTAGAACGGATCTATTATTCGGGGAGATAACCACATCCGGTGGGCTGATGGCAGTTGAGGCAGTATCTGAGAAAAATAAGATTTACGCTGCCATCTTTGAAAGTGACGGAATAGATGTCTATGCTGCAGATACTGGCTTGTACGAAAAAACAATCAGTCTTCCAGAAGCAGAGATGACGATGTGGTCCAAGGCAGACAAGCCTTATGGACAAAGGGAATACGTTAGCTTTCTGACTGGTGGTTGGGATCTTGCATACAATCCAAACAACGAACTCTTGTATGTTGCAAGCTATAATGGTGATAAGATCTACATCATAGATACAAACATTGATCAGGTAAGAGAAACAATTCCTGTTGCAGATGATCCATACGTTGTCACAGTTGATACCGTTACAGACAAAGTATTGGTAGCAAGCCTTGCGGGAAACGCAGTGTCAATTATCACTCCTACAGACATTCAAGGTGCTGACAACTTTGAGCACATAGTCACATCTGAGATAAAAACTGGAATTGCCCCTTGGTGTGTTGACGTGGATGGTGTTAATCATCTCGCATTTGTAGCGCATCGTGGATCAAGCCATCTCTCAGTCATCAATATACTGGAAGGAAGTGAGATTGCGCAAATTCTTCTTGCAGGAAGAGCACAATGTGTGGCAGTAGATGAAACTGAGCACAGAGTCTATGTCAGTCTCTTCACCAGCAATAACTTGGTAAAGATCAACGGAGAAATCTTTGAGATAATTGACACGATTGAGACTGCAAGTCAGATATGGGACATGATAGTACAACCCACAACCCACAAAATCTATGCATCCTATCAGGGTGCAGATCAAGTTGTAGTGCTTAGTCCAGAGTCTTACATGGAAACATTACCTGTAATAACGCGAGAGACTCCTGTCTTAGGCGTTGGCAATATTGTTGCGCATGGTCAAGATGTAAGGGTGAATGCACCTACACTCAATGTGGAACAGTTGAGCATCACTGCAGGACTTGTTTCAGTCGATGGAGGCAGTCTTTCAATACAGATTCCGCATTCATTGCTAGTGTCTGAAAAGAACGGAGTTAATGTAAAGTTCTCCGTAACAGTTGATGGAAAATCCGTTACAGTAAGTGAAACACAAAGTACTGAGGAGTATAGAAACATCAGCTTCTTTGTACCTGAAAAGTCAACTTTCTTTGAGATAAGAGGCACAGACATTCTTCCAGAACCCAAGCAAACTGTTGCAGAAGGTTGGACTGAAGCAAAGATAATGTGCCAAGAAAAGGTGTGGATGGAGAGTACTGAAGGCAGGATTGTATGTGTATCTGGTTCTACTGCACTTCTTCTTGAAGAACGAGGTTGGGGAACAATTCTGGAATAGAACTTTCTTTTTTCTTTTTTTCTTTAATTTTAAAAAACTAAATTCATTTAGTTAGACTCGTCAAATTTCCATGTGTGATGTGAATCGTTATCACGTATTTGCTATTGTCTAATTTATCATTCACATGAGTATTTCATCTATGACTCTCATCTGTGGAAACCATCTATGAAAAACCTGTACATTGTTTTAATGTCCTGATAACGTACATTACGTATGCGTCTAAATGCACAGTACCTGGGATTTTTTTCACATTGTTGATGTTGCTATCTGCTATCCCCGCAAGTCAAGTAAGTGCAGAAGATGTGCCAAGACCAAAACAACAGACAGATCGTGGAATTTCCGCTGATGATGTTGTGTGTAATGATGATCTGGAGCTGGTTTGGAAATATGATGGAACGCCTGCTTGCGTAGAGCCTGAAAACGTGCTAAAACTTGTCAAATCAGGCTGGATATCTCCTGAAACAACAGACAGAATCAGTATTTCAGACAAAAGAACACATGAGGTATCCGAAAATGTCTATGCATTTCAATTTGATTACTGTGCTGCAGTGTATAACGAGGACGTCTTAGGTATGATTATTTCATCAGACACAGCGGATTCCAGTTCAGATATATCCTGATATTCAGTTAGATCAATGCCAGCCGTATGGGACTCAAATCCGTGCATCCTCTGACTCGTCCCTAAAGATATCACTTTTTTACGAAAAAGACGTGCAAAAATTATTCAAGAATTTTGAGAAAAAGAAGATGAATCTCGAGGATGATCTTCTCCAGTATCATCAGAGATTGCAGGATCCGAATCTTGATGAGGGCAATTTGAAGGAAATAGACAAAATAAAAAACGGATTGAACTGATAAACCATGTGATTCAATCCTACAAACAGGGCTTGAATACGCTTAGAGCGTTGCAGTAAAATCCCCTGAAATCTGTCTGGTGATTGCAAGCGTGTCAGTTGCAATGTTTCTTATTTTGTCAATGATGGTCTTTGTAGAAACTTAAAGTGAGTTGATCATATCTTCTAATCCTGATACATATTTTTCAAACATTCCTGGTTTGTAATCTTCAATTAGTCTGTCAACTAACTGTTTGTCTGAAAGATGATATTTTCTCTTACGACCAAAGTATGGAGTAGTCGTTACAACGTCATCTTTGATTAATTGTGAAAGATAAAGAGACACTGTGGATGGTGATTTGGATACGTTATCTACAATCTGACTGAAATCCAGACCTTTTTTGATATTTTCCTCATTCAATATCATAGTGAATATGATGTCTCGAGGGGTCTTTCTTCTCAATGCTTTTGCAACAATGGATTTTTCGTCTGAGAAATCTCTGGGATAGAACCTTGTTTGCCGTGAAAATCTTTCCACTTTGACATATTCTGTCTTTTCCAATCTTTTGAGATGATGGCTGAGAATCCCATTTTTCAAATTTGTAAGTCGCATCAGATCTCGGAACTAAATTCCTGGATTCTTTTCTATCAGTTCAGTTAATTTGTTCTTTCTATTTTCAGCTTTTATCTTTGCAGAGTCTGAAAGTAAATTCATGTTATTTTTGCAGTTCAGACACAAACAATTGCTCATCTAGTCTTCATCTGTAAATACGATGACGAATAAACTGAAAATAAAAATAGTAAAAATAAACCTGATGTGAGTGTCTTCATTGTTTTCTCACATTGGGTATGTCTTCATGTTGCAACCGTGCGTCTTTTTTGGTCTGTATTAATGCCCAGACCGAGCCAATTATGACTCCAACTTGCACTGCTTTGGATACCATTCCAAGATAACCTACATTTTCTGCGTGCTCCAAGCCAAATGCCATGGCTCCTGCATCCGTTCTGGTAACCGCATACAATGCAATTATTCCAACAGTTCCAGCTATTGCTATCAGATGTGGGGCAGAACTATATGGACTCTTTAGCATCCAAACTGCAACTGGAATGTATGTTATGGCCACTACCAAAAAGAATGGTCCTTTTATCATGTCTTGCTCTTCAAACAGCTCTTCGGATGTCTCAATAAAGTAAACAGTGGAAGTTGCTATCATCAAACCAACGACAATTCCTACGATGGATTTTTTATTCATGTAACAAGTATTGTTAATTTTGGATATAATCTAAATACACATTTTCCAATACAGATTATCAATAATGGAAACTGTATGTGGTGTTGATTGCAAATAGATAAATTTTATTTAATTTTTTATAAAAAAATATTGATGGCAAAAAATTAGTTTGTTGGATTCATCAAGGTAGCGCGTTCCTTTGTCTTTTGATCAACCAGGGCATCAACGTATTGGCCCGGTTTGGCGTTGCAATCACCAACGTTTACTGCAAAACCGTCCAAGGTCTCAGCAACACATCCGTCATCTGTAACCGCTATTATCTTGACTAGTTCCATTGTCTCTGCTGGTGCGGTGTAGAACATCAGATATGCGAAAAGCAAAACTGCTCCTAGTGCAATTGCTCCAAATATGATGAAAGTGGTATTCTTACCAGATTTTTTATCTGAGCGATTATTTATTGCAGACATGTAATCTGTATCTTCAAAATTAATTATAAAGTGAATAGACCTTTTTCACTAGTAATTTTCACATGTGGAAATTGCATGTGACAATTGTTTCTGTATATTATATCCTATTTTCACCTATTCATGATGAGGAAAATGTTGAAACAAAAACAAAAAGAAAAGAAACCGCCTTGACTGGCAATGTGGGGAATGGTAGCTGTAGGAACTGCTGTTATCCTTATTCTGCTATTGACACCCTGGAATTTCATTCCTGTTCAGGTAACTGAAGATGTCACTGTCATAGCCAATGTGGCATATGGTTGCGTTGGTGAGTCCCAGTACGGCATCAGTGTTGTCGTACCTGAATGCGGTGCACAAGTTGGGGACACAGTATTTGCCACGTTTTATGTACCTTCGATGAAACTGAACGGATACTATGATAAACTACAAGATAGAGTTGAAATGGTCCAACCCTGACTCTATCATTTTTTAATTCTTTTAAAATTAATTATTATGTTATTTTGAATTTTCAATAATTTTGATAAGATTATTCTCAATCTCCTCTCCAGAATACTTGAGACTGCTGTCTGATGCCATTGCAAGCAGTGCTGTCGGTCTGGCCAAACTGATGAAATTCTCATCATCCTTTTGATACAATGCAATGGTGCATGGTAGCAGTAATCCCAAATCTGGATTGGCTTCCAGTACCTGCTTTGCAAGACTTGGATGGCATACCTCCATCAGCTTGTAATCATTTGAAAATTTTAATCCTTTTTCAGATAATATCTTCTTGAAGTCCAAAGTTTCCAATACTCCGAATCCAATCCCTTTAAGATTCTTAGTGACTGCTATAATTGCATCGTCAATATTTTTTTTAGTTTTTACTGTGTGTGTGAAACTCATCACGTTAATTTTATTTTTAATTGTTATATTACCGAAATACAATTCCCATACTTGGAAATTATTGATGGAAAATGTGTTTTGGTATAATAGTAATATGTGAAATATTGATTTCATGCAACCAAATAATATCATAATTATTGTATCCGTAATCCTTGGAATCGCGACGGTTGGAACGATGACTGCGGTGATTAGTTCAACGCAAAATAGTATTGATATCTATGCAGTAAATCCAGACACACTAGATATGCTACTTCAAAACCATGAGCATGTTTTGGTCGTTGACATTAGATCTGCTGAGCAATATCGATCTGGACACCTGTATGGCGCATCACATGATGTTCTGGACTCTGCAACAATGGAAAAACGAGTAAAAACAATTCAGAATAGATTGCCTGAAGTCACATCGACATATAATTTTGTTCTAATTGATGATGATGGAACCCAAGCAAAGCGTACAGCTCAAACCATGACTGATATGGGAATTCATACCTTCTATCTCAAAGGTGGAATGAGTAACATATCTGAAAATCTTGTTTCCAGTTCACAAACCGTGGTTAATTCAGAAGAATTGAAAAACAGACTTGTCACTGATGAGGATCTGTACCTGCTTGATGTAAGACAGCCTGATGAGCTGTTAGAATCAAAGATTGACGGTTCCGTAAACATTTCTCTTGCGGAGATATTCCAGCCAAATGGGATGGATGAAATTCCAACTGACAAGCCAGTCATAGTAATTTGCGGTTCTGGAAACCGGGCAACAATAGCATCTTATGCACTAGCTCAGAAAGGCATCGACTTTCAGATTCTGGAAGGCGGAATGGTCTCTTGGAATTCTCAAATGTAAGAAAATGTGGGTGTGGGATCTCAAATTTCTTTTTTTAAATCAAGATTATATGTCATCGTTGATGAATGTCTAATAGGCATGGCAGACTTCAAAATCTTGGCAAAAGATTCCCATCTTAGAAAAGCGATTCTCAAGGCATTGTCAGATGACTATTCTAGAACAATAATGAATGCGACTATTGAGAAATCAAAGTCCGTAGTTGATCTTGTCAAAGAATGCGACATACCTATGACTACTGCATATAGACGAATTCATGAACTAGAAGAAAGCAAGATCCTCAAAGTCACGGGGGCAATAGTCACAGATGATGGAAAAAAATACTATCTTTACCAAAACAGGATAAAGTCCATCTATGTCACATTTGGCTTGGAATCACTCGATGTGCAAATAATAGACAATGACGGTATGGGCACCAGCGCCTATTGGTAATTAGATTCTGTTCTTCTTTGTCTTGATATTCTGTTTCTTGCTTTGGTTCTCAGAATTGCGTTACAGCAGGGACATCTTGCACCAAGTGTTTCTAAAAACAAGCTGCAGTTAGTGCATCGCTTTTGACCCCTCCTGTATCGCTCTTTATTGCCCATTACGGGTCCTTGTGAGTAAACACATGTTCCTTTACATGTGGCCACCATTTTCATTCAAAACTCAAAAATGAGCCACAACATCTACAGAGTGTTCCGAATTGATTCGTGTATATTTTAGAATTGTCGCACACAAAACATTCTCTTGTCATCTTTGAATAGAATTCAATGTTTTTCTCAAAACTTGGATTTTCTAATTGTAACTTCATGATGATAGTTTGTCTTAATTATATAATACAAAAGTAGACAATTCCCGACAACGATTTTCACCATTGAAAGTCAGATGCGGAAAGTGTCTATGAATATTATATTGTGAAAATTGTGTCAATTTTCCATGAACAAACAACTTACAGTGGCATTCAGTATGGCAATATTGCTAACTGTTACTGTTGTAGCGTCTGTTGATCTCACTCAGACAGCCGATGCTGCAAAAGCAAAAGGAACGACGACTCAAAAGTATGGTTCTGCAACCAAGTCCCAAGTTTGTGGTGATAAACTATGTTCAGAAATTTCTTCGGATGTGAAAAAATCCATAAAATCTGATTCATCTACTACCAACACATCAATTGACATGGATGCACTTATGGACCGAATGGATTCAGTTCACAAAAAACATCAATCACAAATGATGCAAATGTGGAAATCGATGATTCCTCAAGAACAGTCTAAAATGTTTCAAAATATGGAACAGATGATTGAGAAAATGGAATCGATGGATACCGATGAACACATGAAGATGATGGGAGATATGATGCAAGGCAAATCTCACATGACACATGACAAACAAAAGATGATGAGTAAGGAACCCATGTACAATGAAGTACTAAATCCAAGGCAAATTGACTATCCGAACACTCTGGGCTTCGGTGATCTTCACATTCAGGTGATAAGGCATCTTGAGGTTGAACGTTCTCTAGATACGGCCGATCATCTCTTGCAAACGGTAGTTCATCATCATTGCAAAGTTTATGATGATGACACTGCAATATGTCTGCTATTTCCATATGGCATGACTGATCAAGACAAGCCCTATGGTGTAGAATACGTCATCACAACTGACCAGTATCAAGAATTGCCTGATGAAGAAAAAGCATATTGGCACTATCATAAGACCGAGTTTCCAAGAGCAGAGGCAACTTTTCCTGAACTTTCAGACTCTGAATTAGCTGAATTACAGCCGATTTTAGATGAAACATATGGCAAAGTCGTTTACTTTTGGAACTATGGCGACACATACCCAATGGGCGAACCATACGTCCTAGTTGTTCAGGAGATTCCTGATCAATGACTTTCTTCTTTTCTTCTTTTCAACTGAATGCGTTATCTGATGTTAAAAATACACAAATAATTGATTTGGAGAACGTCACTCATGTCTGAACAAACTCCAGATGAATTTGAAATTACTGCTGATGAGATACATGAATGTAAAATCAACTTTGAGACTGAATACCAAAAGGAGAACTACTAGATGGTAAAAAGAATAACGATAAAGCACCTCAAAGAAAACAACACAACTTACAGATCTCACTGGTGGCGAGCCATGTCAATGAGTGTCGCATTGTTCATTCATGCTTGGATCCCATACTTGTTTCCAACTTATGCTTCTGATAAGATGAATCAGCATTAAGCCATCTGACAAGAATCTCATCTAAGGCGCTATCAGACCAAAACTGAAAACATTCTGCATCCGAAAATATTTGATTGTATTATACAGCATGACCTGTAAGAAACGTGACATTGACCATGCACATCATACCGAGTCAATAGAAATCTAAGAGTTTTGGATCTATTGGGATCAGCAGACGGTGAAACCATGAAATATTTGCATGATTATGTCCTTGAGACTTGAATGATCTTTCAAAAAATCACTAGACTTTGGTCATAATATCACTTTAATTAATTAATTATGATCTGAACTGAACTAAAATAATTTTAACTAAAAAAAGAAAGAATGCTGATGAAGTCCATTTCTCATCCAGTCAATGTCTGCATTAGCTCGTGATGCTCCAGTAGATGATCCTGAATCTTTTGCTGTACTGCTGGATCTGTCTGGTATGGATCTTTCATCTGTTCTATGGCAGCATTGTGTGATGATACATGTTGCAGTATCTGTGACTTTAGATTGTCATCGATGCCAGTAGCTGAGATGAGATCTGTCATGTAGCTGTGATGAGATCTGTCATGTAGCTGTGATGTGCGCTCATCTGATCAAACATGTTCTGTCTTAGCTGCGGATCATCTTTCATCATGAACGGAGTTGTCTGCGGATCAAACGTCCAGTCCTTCATCATGTTTCCAAGACTGCCTGAGGCCATCATATTTTTCATCATGTTTTGCATCTTGTCAGAATTCATCATGTCAGTCATGTTTCCCATCATCATTTCGCCAGAGGTGTTACCAGTCATCATCATGCCGCTGTTCTGACGCATGTCTTGCATGAACTGCTGATTATGTGACATTGTATCCATCATTTGCTGTCTAATCTCAGGATCATCCATCATTGTGTTCATCATGGATGACATCATTGCCTGCATGTGCTGGCTGTTTCCCATCATCATTGAATGCATCTGCTGTCCGAACTGCGGATC
>JAVJHY011515455.1:0-12419 GCA_035593235.1 Phascolosoma agassizii | reverse complement strand
GAGGAGCAGGTGGTCGCTGACGAGCCGTAGCAACCACGGAACCCTTCGCTCTTGAAAACGTTGTTGCCGACGCAGTGGCTCTTGGTCGAGTACACCGAGCTGCTGCATTGGCTTGCCTTCCCCTTCAGCTTTCCGGTCGCTGTGTCGCAGCAAACACCAGACGTGCAGCTCGTGGTCGTGGTGGCTGGAGCGCAGTCAAACGCGCTGCCGATCTTCACGCATTTGGTGGCACTCGTGCACGTTTTGACGGAGGTCCAAGCCGACCAGGCTGTCGTCGATGGCGTGGTCGGGCATGTCGAGCGGATCGCCAAAGAACGCCATGATGGCGTCGCCCTCGAACTTGTCGATCACGCCACCCTGCTCCATCAGCTCCGCCGACTGCGCGGTCAGGTAGCGGTTGAGCAGCTCCACGATCTGCTCGGGCGAGAGCTGGCGGGCCAGGCTCGTGAAGCCGAAATTGCCCGCAGTCAGGCGAAGGCAGAACGCGAAGCGCTCGAGCGCCAGCGCCAGGCCGACCTACTACGGACCCAGCAACAGGCCGATCAAAAGGAACGCCAACGCCTGGCACAGTTTCGGATACGTGAACAAGAAAGCGCACGTAATGCCGACGAGCAGCGCCGACTTGCACGCGAAAAGCGCGAGCGCCTGCTGATCCAGGCCGAGGCTATCCGGCAGCGTCAGGCCGAGGCCAAGTTGCGCGATCGAGAAGCCCAACAACGACGCGAGCAGCGCCAGGCGCAACTGTTTCGCGAGCAGCGTGAACGTGCAGCGGAATTGAGACGCAAGGAGCGCGAGCGCCAAGCGGACTTGAGACGCCGTGAGCGCGAACTCGAAGAACGCCGAAATCGAAATGCGCGCGGCCACCGCGGTCATTCATTGGACCGGCCCTAGGGACCTCATTAAAATTGATCTCGGGCGCGCGCTACGAGCTGGGGACGCTTTCTATTCGCTCGCCTCGTCTGCTGTTGAGTCGGCGATGCACTTCTTCTTCTACCCGGGCAAGCGCGGCCGGTCCAGCTCGGTGTCACCGCGTTCTTGTTAGGCCACCTCGAACACGCGGTCGCGTTCTTTGTCCGCGGCATCTTGTGTTCCGGTTTCTTCGTCGCGGGATTTGCCGTCGGCCTCACCCATGCCTGGCTGCGGCCGCATCTTCCGGACGATCTCAATATTGCCGTCGAGAGAGCCTTCATCAATGGAGCCCGGGGGGGCTGCCGCTCTATTTCGGAGCACAGTGGCTGCTCGCGCGATCGGCCGGCAACTAACGCCGTCTCGGAGCGAGCCCGGTGCCGAGATGCCCACGAAGAAGGATGCATCCCCGCCAACGGCGATCGACACATCCGTTGGAGCGCTGGTGATGACGATGGAAGCAAGGTTGAGTCCGTCGTCGGCGTCCGCATCATCGCCAACCAGGTTGATGACGACGGAGTTGCCCTCGTCGACCGAAGCCGTGTCATCGCCAGCGGCCGGGACATCGTTGATCGGGTTCACCGTGACGGTGACCCCGGCGACATTCGAGGTCGCGCCGGTGAGGTCGTCGATCGTGTAGCTGAACGAATCGCCGACCGTCTCGGACCCGTCATGGGTGTAGGTGACGGTGCCGTCGCCGTTGATCACGATCGAGCCATTCCCAGGGGAACTGGTGATCACGATCGAGGTCAAGTCCAGGCCGTCATCCGCGTCCGCGTCATCCCCGACCAGGTTGATGACGACCGAGTTGCCTTCATCCACCGAGGCCGTGTCATCCCCGGCGGTCGGGACGTCGTTGATCGGGTTCACCGTGATGGTGACGCCCGCGACGTTCGAGGGGGTGCCCGCGACATCGTCGATCGTGTAGGAGAAGGAATCCCCGCCGGTCTCGGAGCCATCGTGGGTGTACGTGACGGTGCCGTCCCCGTTCACGACGATGGAGCCGTTGGCGGGCGCACTCGTGATCACGATCGAAGAGAGATTCAGGGCGTTGTCTGGGTCGGTGTCGTCGCCAGCGAGGTCGATCACCACGCTGTTCCCCTCGTCCACGGCCGCGGAGTCAGGGTTGGCGGTCGGAGCATCGTTGACCGGCGTGACGTTGATCGTGACCGCCGCGAAGTCGGTCTTGTTGCCGCCGGATCCGGTGTTTCCGAGGTCGTTGACGTCCAGGGTCAAGGTGGTCGACGCGCCCGGAACATCGTTGTCGTTCTGGTAGATGATCGTTCCCGAGCTGGCCCCGAGGAGATTGTCCAGGTCGGTCACGGTTCCAGTGATGGTGACGCTGCTCGTCCCGTTGCCCGCGGTGACGATCGCGCCAGAGTCGCCTTCGACGATGGTGAGAGTTCCCTCTCCCACGCTCAGGGTGGCGCTCATGGTCGCGGAGTCAGCATCGATGTCATCGATCGTGAAGCCAATCCCGTGGAGGTCCAAAGGAATGCCTTCGGCTGCAGTCAGCGGGCCGGCCGGCCCGGTGACGAGCGGCGCATCGTTCACTGCGGCGATGTCGACATTCACCGTACCGAGATCGATTAACCCGCCGCCTCCATCGCCGGTGTTCCCGTTGTCGTAGACCGAGACCTGGATCGTGTCCGCGTCGTCACCGTTGAGGTGAACAGTGCTGTGCTGATATTGGATGAGGGCCGGCGCGTTCAGGTAGCTGTTTAGATTGGCGACTGAACCCGTGAGGGTCATCGTTCCGAAGCCGCTGCCCGAGACGATGACATCGAAGTCGGTCCCCGAGTAGAGCCTGCCGCCGCTGCTGGTCGTCAACTGGAGGGTGATGAGCTGATTGCCGGCATCGACATCGGAGAGATCGATGGCGGATAGATCTACCGCGCTGAGAAGGTCTTCGGTGACCCCGATGTCCGTCGGGAGCGTACCGATGTTGCCAGGATCATCGTTGAGGGAGGCGACGGTGATGCTACGGCTAGCGTTGGCAACAGCTGCTCCGTCGTTGACCTGGAACTGGATGTTCCGGCTCGTAGTGTCCGGCATCTCGCTCGAGTTTGCGTAGGTGACGCTACGAAGCGCAGTCTGATAGTTCGCGACCGACGAGGAACCGGTGAGCGTGAGAACTCCCGTACCCGCGTTGTAGCTGCCTGTGATTCCGAGCTGGTTCACGAAGCCGAGAGAATCTTCCGCGGCCTGGAAACCGCTGGTGATCTGGATCGTGGCACCGGTGAGGTTGGCGCTGTCGACGTCCGAGACGGTCAAGCCGTTGTCGATCGCCACGGCGCCGTCGTTCTCGTCGTACCCCAGGGGTAGTCCGGTGGTGCTGAGCACCGGTGCATCGTTGTCGGCCACGATCGCCACGCTCGTGACCGCGGTGTTGCTCGTGGAGGTCCCGTCCGTGGCCTCGAAGTCGATCTGGCGGGTCGTCGTGTTCGGGTTTGACGAGCTGTTGTCGTACTTGATCGTTCTGAGGACTTGTTGATAGTGCGCGACGGTGTCGGTGCCACTCAGGGTGAGCACGCCTGTGGCGCTGTCATAGGACGCCGTGATGCTGGTGCCTGAGGTTTCCGCCGCCAGGCTCTCGGCGGTTCCGTCCAGCAGGTTGGTGATCGTCACCGTGAGCTCGGTCAGGTTCGGACTGTCTACGTCACTGAGAACAGCATCAGTGTCCACGACCAGAACGCTGGCGCCCCCTTCGCTGAAGGTGGTGGAATAGTCCTCGCCGACCTCGACCGAGTCGTTGGCGTCGAGATCCAGGACCGGCGCGTCGTTCTGCGGTGTGATGTCGAGCCGGATCGTCTCCGTGACGGAGTCGGCGCCCCCGTTCGGCGTGCCCCCCGAGTCCGTAATCCGGAAGCTGAAGAACGAGGGACCGCCATTCTCGTCTGCGGCGGGCTGGAACTGCATGCCCTGCAGATCTGTCAGGCTGTAGAGGCCCGTGCTGACCTGGGTCGTGCCGTCTGCGAGATAGATCGTTCCGACGAAGGTCGTGTTCGGAATGACCGTGACCTCGTAGGTCAAGGTCTGGCCGGACTCATCGGTGCCGCCACCCGGCCCGTAGACCAGACCACCGAGGCCCAGGGAGGTCAGGCCCGAGTCCTCGACGACGACCAGGTCGGCAATCGTTCCGGCAATCCGCACAGGCGCGTCGTTGACCCCGGTGAGAAGAACCTGGGTGGCAACCGGCGTGTGACTATCCACGCCGTCATCGAAGGTGAAGGCGAGATCCCGCGTGACCAGGCTCGGATCATCGAGCGAGCTGCTGAAGGCCACACTCCGCAAGGCTTGCTGAAAGTCGGCCACGGTGGCCGTCTGGCCCGACTTCACTGTGAGCACCAACTGGTCCCCGGTCTGTACGCCCTGGATCGTGGTGGTGTCCGTGAAGCCAAGGAGGTCACCGACCTCGAAGCCGCCTGTGATCCGAACGACACCCACGTATTTGTTGGAGGGGTCCGTGCCATCAAATCCATCCGCGTCGGTGAGCGTCAAAACCGGAGCGATCGTAACGGCCGCGCCTTCTTCGAAGTAGGTCGCGGGCGCGGACCCGATCACGATTGCCGGGACATCATTCTCTGGGGTGACCGTGATCGTCACCGTGGCCGCGTTCGAGGCGGTGCCGGACGCATCGTCGATCGTGTACGAGAAGCTGTCGCCCGTCGTCTCGCTGCCGTTGTGGGTGTAGGTGACTGTGCCGTCGCCGTTGTCGACCAACGAGCCATTCGCCGGTGCGCCGGTGATGACGATGGACGTCAAATCCAGGGCGTTGTCCGGGTCCGTGTCGTTCGTGGCCAGATCGATCACCACCGAGGCACCTTCGCTCACGGCAGCGGTGTCAGCCGTGGCGGTCGGCGCGTCATTGGTCGAGGACACGAAGATCGTCTCGGTCAGAGTCGCGCTGGTTCCTCCGTCGCCATCCGTCAAGACGAATCGAACTGTGCGATCGGCCGTCGATGGAGCGTCCGAGAGGTTGCGGAAGGTCACATTCTGGGCGACGGCCTGAACCGCTGTCGCATCGGCTGCGGCATTGAACGTGACTCGCATGGGAGCGCCACTGCCGGTGAAGGTGCCGACCTGGACGCCGCTGTAGTACACATTGCTGCCAGAGACACCGACCTGGTTCGCAGCCATGCCCTCGTGCAGGATCTCGATGCGGTCGGAGCCGCTGCCGTTCACCGGGACGTCCACGGTCAACTGACCGCCGTCAAAGTCGAGCCCGTCCACATCGTTGACCAGCGCACCGGGATCGATCGGCGTTGCGGGATCATTCTCGGTGTAGGAGAGGGGGCCTCCGGGAAGGGTCAAGACGGGATCATCGTTCACGGCGTCAACAGTGATGGCGATGCTGTCGGTCGAAGCCGTCTGGTCCGCCGCAAGTGATGCGATCTCGTCCGCCGAGAGGGCTCGTGAGTAGATTCGCGTTTCGTCGATGAGGCCATCAAACTGCCATAGCGGGCCCGAGCTGCCGATTCTGGTACCGATCGCCATTGAATCTGGAGTGTTGATGTCAGCAAAGAAGGCTTGTGTCGTACTATTGCCAGCCCAATAGGTCAGCGAAGTGTCTTCCACACCGTCGACGAACAGGTGGGGGCCACCGCTATCAACGGTCACTGCAAGGTGATGCCAGGATCCGTCATTGACGGTTAATGAGGACAGGAAGACCAAAGTCCCAACACCACCACCTTCCACGACTTGGAACATCACGGTGCCGTCCGCCCGCACCAGGAGAGACGCATCGCTGTCCGGATCTGAGGAGTCAGAAAGTGTGAAGATCGTTCCGAGGCCACTCGAGGTATTGATCCAAGATGCGATCGTTCCTTCGCTGTAACTGCCAAAGTCGCCAGTGTGGGGTGAGAGGTCCACAAAGCCGGCCCCATCTAGTTGGAGCACATCGCCGCGATCCAGGTCCGTCGTCGTGCCGGCGGTTCCAGCAAGCGTGCCATTCTGCGGCGTTCCCGCACCCTGGTCGTCCGCATTGGCGCCTTCGAACGAATAGTGCCCCTCCAAGTCAGAGGCGATCGCTGTTGTGATGTTCAGCGTATCCGCGCCGTTGTAGTTGGTGTCTGGGGTGAACTGCAAGCCGTCGAGCGCTGCGTTGATGTCGCTTTCGAGTCCTTCGATCACCATCCTCGTCGATCCGTCAGCCCCTTCGACGAATGTGATGCCAGTTCCGGTCGCCAGGGCGATTGTGCCGTTGGCCACGGAAAGCGAGACCTGCAAGGGTGTATCCGCTGCGACGTAATCGACCTGAATCACATTCGCACCAGAGAAGACCAGCGTCGTGTCTTCATTGACTGTTGCGGAGGTCGGTGCGGTGATCTCCACATCAGCGGCGTTGGCTTGGCTGGCTGGGAGATTGAGCGAGAACTCGGAGGTCGAGCCATAGGCCAGGCCATCATCGAGGCCGATCTGGCCTGCATCGACGATCTTGGTCGCTGTCGATGTGATCCGATCGCCGGTAGCGATCGTCACACCACTCAGGATCGTATCGATCGAGGCCTTCCCGGTTCCGTCGGTGGTGACCACCACGAAGCCCAGGTACTCGCGGGCTTCACCGTGCCCAGTCCCGTCTTCCGTTCCCAGCGGGTTGTTGAAAAATTCGATCCGGTACTGGGTACTTGCTTCCGAGTCGATGGACCCTACGAGGTGGACGTCGGAGCCCGAAGTGTCCGCTGTCCACAAGACGGCGAAGTTCTGAAGATCATTCGCACCGGCATCAGAATCCAGATTCACGGCGGCATCGTTGCTCGTCACGCCGTCGTTGCCGAGGTCGATCCCCTGCTGGGTATTCGAGTGAATCACGTTCCCGAGGATCGCGTTCCCCGTCGCGCTGCTGTCATGGATGGTCACGCCGTCGATGTCGTTGAAGGCGATGAGATTGCCCGCCCCGGCGCTGGTACCTCCGATCGTGTGATTCGACTCGGTCGTGATCCGGACACCATTCGTGCCGTTGCCGAGGTCAGTCGTTCCATCAGATCCGACACCGATGTAGTTGCCCTGAATGACCGTGCCCGTCGTTCCGGTGCCAGGGCTAGCTCCGTCACTGATGAGGATGCCGTCATTGTTGTTGCCGGAGATCACGTTCCGGGCCGCGGCGCTGGATCCCCCAATGATCGTGTTGTCGGCACCGCTCTCGAGCTGGATGCCCCGGTCGCTGTTCCCGAGGTCGATAAGGCCCGTCACGTCGGTACCGATGTAGTTGCCCTGAATGATCGTGCCGGGCGCGGCCTGGATGTAGATGCCATCGACGTTTCCGCTGATGACATTGAGCGCCGCAGCAGTCGTCCCGCCAATCGTGTTTCCGGAGGCGTCTCCGATGATTTCGATACCGCTACTGCCGTTGCCAAGCGTTGCGCTTCCCGCGGCGTTCAAACCGATCAGGTTGCCCTGAATGACATTTCCGGTGGTGGTCGCAACGCCGTTGCCATCGATGATGACACCCCGGGACGTATTGCCGGAGATGATGTTGCCCTGGCCCGTTCCGGTTCCGCCGACTTCGGTTCCCTGGACGCCGTCGTAGATCACCACGCCATGTCTTGCGTTCGCGATGGCTGCGGTGCCATCGTGATTCGTCCCGATGTAGTTGCCGTAGATCTTGTTGTCGTCTGCGCCGACGCCGCCGATCTCGATGCCATCGCTGTTGGCGCCACTATTGCCGGAAAGCACGTTGCCCTCGCCGGCCGTCCGATCGCCGCCGATCGTGTTGTCGTTCGCCCCACCGCTGATGCTGATCCCATCACCGAGGTTGCCGAGGGCTGCGTTCCCGGTCGAGTCGACACCGATGTAGTTGCCTTGGATGACGTTGAGCGTGCTTCCCGCACCCCAGAGGATGATGCCCTCGTCGCCATTGGCGGCGATCACGTTGCGATCTGCCGCCGAAGACCCCCCGATGAGATTCCCACCGGAATTCTGGATCTCGATTCCTCTGTTCCCGTTCCCCCGATCCAGGGTGCCCGTGACATCTGTTCCAATGTAGTTGCCAACGATCGTGTGGTTGCCCGAGTCGATCAGCTTGATCCCGGCATCGTCAAACTGGTTGATCACCAACCCTCGGATGGTGCTGCCGTCGCTGCCTGCGGCGAGGGTGAAGCCATCCACGGCGCCAGCCGAGGAACCGTCGAGGACGATCATGGGTGTGCCGGAGTAGTCACCTTCGGTCGTTCCGTCGATCGTCACCGTGTTCGTGATCGCCGGGAGGCCTCCCGCTGGCACCACAATGGTATGGGCGTCGCCCACCAGGGCATCCGGGATCTCGAAGCGGATGACGACGGGCTCGCTCGAGCCGTTCGCCGCCTTGATGGCCTCGAGCAGGGAGATGTCGCCGTCCGACCCCTTGCTCGCGTTCAAGGCCTCCGCGGAACCCGTGTTGCCGTCCTCCGTGTTCGCGGTGGTCGTGACGACGAGCACCGCGGAGACGTCGTTCAGCGAGATCGTAAGGACCTCGTCGTAGGTCAGTGCGCCCGAATCGGTGACGCGGACTGTGATGTCGTGACTCGTGGTTGTCTCGTAGTCGAGCAGCGCTCCGTTGGCCACGGTGACCACGCCCGTGCTGGAATCGATCGCGAACCGGCCTCCCGCGTCATCCACGAGCGCAAAGCTGTGGGTGTCCCCGGCGTCGGCATCCACCACACCGAGCACGTCCGCCACGCGGGTGCCGTCCGCGGCCTGCTCGTCGACGCTGGCGGTCCCGGTCGCCAGCACCCGGGAGGCGATTCCGATGCCCTCCACGTCCGTGTTGGCGGACTGCCAGATCACCACGACTTGGCCGGAGCTCGTCTCGATGACTTCGGGTGCTGCCTGGTTGCCGGCGGTGGTCTGATTGACGAGTACTTCCCCGCCGATCTTGTTTCCGCTTACGTCGAAGCGCTGTCCGAGGATCGCGGAGCCGCTTCCGTCGCCGCTGGAAGACTCCCAGACGACCACGAAACCGTCGTCCGAACGGGTCACGGAGGATTGGTAGCGGGTCCCCGACGTCGTCGTGTTGACATCGAACTCCGGCGTGACGAGCGCGCCGTTCGCGTCGTAGATGGCCCCCTTGAGAGCGCCCGACGAGTCGTAGGTCACCACGAAGCCGCCGCCCGGGAGCGAGGAAATCGAGGCGGTGTTGTCGCCGCCGAGGATGATCTCCGCCGACCTGACGCTGCCGTCCGCGTTCATGACCCGCATGCGGGTCTCTCCCGTGGCACCGTCGTGGGCGCGCCAGATCGCCGCGAAGCCGCCATCCTCGAGGAGGGTCAGCTCGGGCTCGGCGCCGAAGAGGCCCGTCCCCGAGACCAAGGATCCGATGCTGAACTGGGCGCCGACCGCGCCGCCGGTCCGATCGTAGATCCGCCCGGCGAGGTCGTAGGCGGAGCTCCCGACCTCGTTTCCCCAGACCACGACGAACTCGGTCTCGCTCAGGGCCTGAATGTAAGGCCGATACCCCTCGTTGTTCCCGTCAACGGTGGGGCTGACTTGGAATTCGCCGGTGGCTGCGGTGGCATCTGCGTTGAAGACCCTGGCTTCGACCCATGCGTGGCCGCCACTGAGCTGGTCCTGCCACGTGACCGCGAACCCGCCGTCGGAGAAAGTCGTGACCGACGGAGCGGTCTCCGAGTCGACGAACTCGGCGGTCACCAGGAATTCGGTGCCGTTCGCACTGCCGTCCTCGTGGTAGCGCTGCCCGTAGACTCCGTAGCCATCGCCGTCCTGCCCGTTGGAGGCCCACACGACGATAGTCCCACCGCCGTCGAAGGCTGCGATGGACGGATCGAGCTGATGGCTGGTCCCGTAGGTATTGACCGTCTGCTCGGCGGTGGCTTCCGAGTCGAAGACGATATCCGTCGGTGCCTGCGCCGCCGGCGAATCGGCCGCCGTTGGTAGGAGTGCGATCGCAACGATGTTCTCTTCGGCCGGCCCTGGGCTGGCGTCCAGATTGACATCGCTCCCGTCGAGGACCATCGCCGCGGTCCCCGCCGTGTTTCCGAGACCCGCTGAGGTCAGGTCGAGAGCGAAGACATCCTGAACGTCTACGGCCAGGCTGTTCGATCCGATCCCGGCGTTCGGATTGAAGACGGTGGTCAGGATCGAACCGGCTTGGAGTGTCATCCCACCAACAGTGGTTTCGACCTCGATGATCTGAACGCCGCGAATCTTTTCCGTGATCCCGATGTCACTTCCGTCCACGAGGACCGAGAGGCTCCCAGCAGTCGTCCCCGATCCGACCCCTGTGGCCGTGTACGCGTAGATGTCCTGGTCGGCGACGGAATCCTTCTGAGCAAAGATGAAGGTTCCGGCAGCCAGGGGGACGTCGCCCACCGTGGTCCCTTGCTCGACGAGCGAAACTCCCTTGATGTCGAGCCCGGTTGGGTTCTCGAGCAGCATGTGGAATGTGCCGTCGCTGTAGTCTCCTGCTGTCGTCGGACGGAACACGAGCACGTCGGCATCGCTGACGGCCATGGCGGAGCCTGTCGAGGAGTAGGCTGCCAAAATCGTGTCCGGGGCGCCGAAGGTGAGGAGAAGATCACCGTTCTGGAGGTCGAAGGTATTCGCGCCGCTACCCACCGTGAGAGAGCTGCCGACCACGTGGAGAGCGTCGGTATTCACCGCGCCGACCGTAAACGGCGTCATGTCGGTGACGATGCTGAGGGTTCCGTCCGTCGTGTCGCCGAGGCCAAGCGTCGGTCCGCCGAACTCCAGCACCTGACTCTCGGTCCAGCCTCCCGGCAGTCCGTCCGCTCCGGGCGCCGCCACCGCCTCGTAGGTCGAGATCCAGAGAGCTGGTGGCGCCGAAACATTGATCGTTGCGGTCGCCACATTCGTTCTGGCGGCGAGGTCGGCCACCTGCGCGCTGCTCATTGCGTTGTCGAAGATCTGGACGGTGTCGAGGGAGCCGCCGTAGCGCCGATCCACATCCATGTCCTGGCGGGTGCCGAGGTAGAGGTTGCCCGTGGGGTTGAACGCATCTGTGCCGCGGGTCGCGTCGGTGGCGCGGGAAACGCCGTCGATGAAGACTTCGGCGCCGCTTGCGCCCACGGTCAGGGTGTAGGTATGCCAATCGGAATCAACGATCGACGCGATGTTGATCTGCAACGCCGTGTTGTCGAGCGTGTCGTTCCCGTCTCGAATCACCGTCCGCAGAACACTGGGGTCGGTTAGGTGGGCGTCCTCGTTGATGAAGATGTTCAGGCTGTTGGCATTGCTGATGTCGCCGTGGCTGTAGAGATACTGAAAGAGAGAGCCGTTGATCTCATCGACCTTGAAGTCGAAGGAAACCGTGAACTCCGAGCTGTAGGTGACATCCGGAATCGCCACGAAGTCACTCGACTCGTTGAAGCTCAGCGCATTCCCAAAATCTCCAGCAACTGTGGTAGTTCCGGTGAGGGCACCGTGCGCTGTCCCTACCGAGTCGTTCGCCGTCCCGGCGAGGCCCCAGTAGTGCTGAAGGCCGGTACCGGTGTCCGTGGCAACGTAATCAAAGCTGTCCCCTCCTGTGTATCCACCGCCCGGGGTGTAGGTAAGGGTCCCATCGCCATTGTCGACCACGGTGCCATTGGCAGGCTGGGTAAACTCGACGACGCTGATGGCGTCGGATTCCGGGTCGAGGTCGTTAGCGCTGGGATCGAAGACGAGGGGTGTGTCTTGGTCCGTGTTCAGGGAGTCGTCGACGGCGACCACTCCCTCGTTCACGTCGACGACTGCGATCGTCAAGACTTCGTCGTAGTCGAGACCCCCTGAGTCTGTTGCACGCACAGTGATCGTGTGAGAGTTGGCCGTTTCATAATCGAGCAATGTCCCATCGGCTACGGTCACTTCCCCCGTGGTGCCATGAATTTGGAAACGGCCCCCGGCGTCATCCACCAAGACAAAGGTATGGGTATCGCCAACATCTGGATCAACCACGCCAACAGTGCCAGCAACCGTCCCATTGGCAGAACCTTCACTCACATTCAGGGTGACCCAGCTGGCCTCTGTCAGCAGTCCTTCCATCGTCGCATCATGGCCATTGCCAGTGAGATCAGTAACCACGGTGCCCGAAGTCTGGTCGAAACGATAATAGGCCTGCAGTCCCGATTCACTGCCAGTCAGCGTCGCATCAGCATTTTGATCGAGCTCGCTCTGCGTGCGTGCGACATCCCAGTAGCGAAAATCGGTTATGACATTTGAAGAATTCTTCCCAAGCGCCATAGCAGTCGAAGATGTATTGAAAGCAGCTACGGTGGCTGAATCCTTCAAGACACCATCAACATAAAGACTGAAGTCGCTGCCGTTTCTCACAAAAGCCACATGGTAATCGGTATTGGCAACTAACGAGACACCAGCGAATAAGTGTGCTGGATTACCGTCACCATCACCGACGATTAGTTCAATGTCGCCTCCGAAAATTTTGAGTGTCGTACCCTCATTGAGGTAATCGAGAGTCTTGCTGAATATTTCCTCATTGCTCGGCACGGTATCGCCAACACTGAAACTGAGCTCCACCGTAAAATCTGATGTACCACGAAGTTCCGGCGCATCGGCAATGT